>PVJX010001276.1:0-170622 GCA_004027295.1 Dolichotis patagonum
CCCAGCCCTTCTTTTATTAATCTACTTATCTCTTGTTTAATTTGAATTAATATTTCAGTTTTGGTCCCGCTTACAAGGTCCTGAAGATATCTCTTTATGTCCACTAATGCTGTGTTTGATGTTGCATTATTGCTGCCCTCAATCTCTTTTGTATTTACCTCTCCTGGATCAATGTTCTCAGGGTTGGGGGCTGGGAGTTGTTTCTTATTTCTCCCTTTTGTCATGTTTTTGGTTCCTTCCATACAAGTGTACAGTGTAATGCCCAGACCCTTTTCTTGTTGTTTAAGGCTCTTCTAGAGGGCGCAGGCTAGGAGCTTTAGCCCTCTTCAATAGGTTATCAGAGATTAGAGTTCACCCATGGGCAGTATGTGCTAGCTCCTCCCTTCCAGGCCAGTCAACCTTTGCAGCCTTCACTGCATCAGTGTGCACTGATTTCAGGGAAGTATTATTGTAGTGACTCACTGGCTCCCTGCCAGGGGCGCAGCCTAATCCAAGCAGATTCCACCAATCCGCTCGGCGAGGGAAGCAACCAGCTGAAGCCACTTCCTTATGGAGTTAGGGCTGTCCTGCCCAAATCCATCATGTTGTCCAGTCGGTTTCCCCTTTACCGTTGGAGGGTCTTATTCCCATCATTCACCATGTATTGATGCCCATCCCAAGAACTGCAGGACTCCCCGACCTCTGACTTCAGTGCGGCTGCAGTGGGAATTCACAGTGCCTCTGGGTGGGTTGAGTGCAGGGCCGGTCCGGGCGAGCTGGATGCAGGGCTGTTCAGCTCTGCGCTCCCGCGGCTCAAGCCAGTCGCTACGGTGCAGATCGCTTGTTCAGGTCGTGCAGGAATTCAGGTGGCTCGAGGAGGGTGCCGTGCTCGCTCGCTGATCTTAGCTTCTCTGATGGCAGTCCCAGGACCTCATATTCGAGCGGTTTTTTGCACTTTAGTTTTTTTCATGGGTTGTGAGTCCATCTCTATCTGTTTGGGTCTCTCCGGGGTGTTTTATTCTGGCATTTGAGCTGTCTCTTTCAGAGAGGGTCTCTCTCCTGCTACCTACCATCTGCCATCTTGTTGACCACTCTCTGTTTTAATATTTATATCTTTGATCCATTTTGACTTTAGGTTAGTGCATGCGATAGACATGGTTCTAGTTTTAATCTTTGGCATTTTAATCTTTCTTCCAGTGAACATGTTTGGTCTCTTTGTCAAACATAAGGTGGCTGATGTCTTTGTAGTTGTGTCTGTATCTTCTAATCTGTTCCATCGCTCTCAGGTTTGTTTTTCTGTCAGTACCATGCTGGTTTTATCACTGTAGTTTTTAGCATAATTTCAAGTCAGGGATTGTGATGCCTCCTGACCTGTCTTTGTTGCCCAGGACTGCCTTTGCTGTTCTAGGTCTCTTCTGTTTCCAAATGAATTTAGGAATGTTTTCTTTGGAAAACACTTCTCTCTGTGAGGAATGCTAATGGTATTTTGATCAAGATTCTGTTAAATCTGTGTAACAGTTTTGGGAGTATGTTCATTTTTACAATGTTGGTCCTTCCTATCCAAGAACAAGAGATAGCTTTCCATTTTCTGATATCCTCTTCAATTTCATTTTCTAAATTAGTATAATTGTCAGCATATAGGTCTTTTACATTCATTGTTAGATTGAGTCCTGCTTTATTTTTTGAATGCTATGGTGAAAGATGTTATTTCCATAATTTTTCTCTCAGAGAATTAGTTGTTTGTGTACAGGAATGCTATTGATTTTTGAGTGGTGATTTTGTATCCTGGTATGCTGCTGAATTTGCTTATGAACCTTGTAGTCTTTTGGTAGAGTTTTTAGGGTCTATCATGTCATCTACAAATAATGATAATTTAACTTCTTCCTTTCCTATCCTTATTCCTTTTATTTCTTTCTCTTGTCTAATTGCTGTGGTTAATGTTTCTATAACTATACTGAATAAGAGTGGTGATAGTGGATATCCTTGTCATTTTCCCAATTTTAGAGAGAAAGCTTTCAGTATTTATCTATGTAATATGATGTTGCCTGTTGGTTTGTTGAAGATAGTTTTTATCAGATTGAGGCAGAGACCATCTATTTCAATTTTCTGTAAGGTTTTTATCATGAACAAGTGTTGGACTTTATCACAAGCTTTTCTACACCTATTGAGATGATTGTGTGATCCTTGTCTTTGGCTCTGTTGATGTGATGTACTACATTTATTGATGTGTGTATGTTGAGCCATCTCTGCATTCCTGAAATGAATCCTACTTGCTCATGGTCTATAATCTTCTTGATAATTTGCTACATTCTGTTTTCTAAAATTTTATTGAGAATTTTGCATCATTGTTCATTATGGAGATTGACTGATAGTTCTCCTTTTTGGTTGGATCTTTCTCTGGTATTGGTATCAGAGTAATACTTGCCTCCAGGGATGAATTAGGCAGAATTGCTTCCCTTTCAATTTCATTAAATAGTTTAAGTAGTATTGGCATTGTCTCTTCTCTAAATTTCTTTGAAATTCTGTGAATCCATCAGGACCTGGGCTTTTCTTTGTTGGGAAGTTTTTAATTACATTTTTAATTTCAGTAACTAATATTGGATTATTTAATATTTTTGCATCTTGATTAAACTTTGGTAATTCATACATTTCTAAGAATCTGTCCATTTCTTCTGTGTTTTCCAGCCTATGCAAATAAAGATTTTCAAAGTAGGTATTGATGATCTTCTGAATTTTCACAAGAACTGTAGTAATTTCACCCTTTTCATTCCTCATTTCATGAATTTGAATTTTTTCTTTCCTTTGCTTGATATGGTGGGCAAGGGGGTCATCAATTTTGTTTATTCTTTCAAAGAACCAACTCTCTGATTCATTAGTTCTTATATTGTTTTCTTAGTCTCAATTGCTTTAATTTCTGTTCTGATCTTTATGATTTTGTCCCTTTTATGACCTTTGATCTTGACTTGCTCTTCTTTTTCTAGAAGCTTGAGATGCAGCATTATGTTGTTTATTTGTACTCAGTCTGTTTTCCTGATGTGAGGATTTATTGCTATATATTTCCCTCTTAGGGTCACTTTCATTGCATCCCACAGGTTTCAGTATGTTGTATCTGCATTTTCATTGAATTGTAGGTATTGTTTAATTTCTTCTTTAATTTCATCTGTAATCCATTGCTTAATGCAAGAGGGTATTGTTTAATTTCCATGTGTTTATGTAGTTTTTGCAGTTTCTTTTGCCATTTATTTCCAATTTCAGTGCACTATGGTCAGATAATATGCATGGCATAATTTCATGTTCTATGGTCTAATACATGTTCTATTTTAGAGAATGTCTCATGTGTAGCTGAGAAGAATGTATATTCTGATGTTGGGTGGAACACTCTGTAATCATCTAGTAAGCCCATTTGCTCACAGGTTTGATTCCACTCTATTATTTCTTTACTGACTTTCTGTCTAGTTGATCTATCTCTTTGTGACAAGGAGGTTTTAAGGTCATTTATACCTCCATTACAATTGTGTTACTGCATATTTGAATTTGAATTTTCATGTCTATTAGTATTTGTCTTATGTAGTTGGGTGCTCTGTATTTAGTGCCTATGTATTTATGATTTCTATCTCTCCCTCTTGAATTTTCCCCCTAACAAGTATGTAGTGACCTTCTTTATTGCTTTTCATTATTTTTGATTTGAATTTCACATTGTATACAAACAGAATAGCTTCCCTGCTTTTTTCTGAGTTCCTATCACATGGAATGTTTTGCATCTTTTGATTATCAGTCTATGAGTTTCTTTTTGAGTTAGATGTGTTTTTTTGTATACAACATATTGTTGGGTACTGTTTACTGATCCATTCTGCCAACCTATTTCTTTTAATTAGTGAACTGAGGCCATTTACATTGATGGTTATAACTGATACGTATTGGTTATACTGATACATATGTCATGTTATTTTCCTGTTGTTGGTTCTCTGCTTTCCCCTGTTATTTAACCGCTTTCCCTGCCTGGTAGTTTTGTTCTGTTGTTGTTCTGGGAATTGTCATTTTTATCTGTCTAGAATGTCTTTAAGTATTCTTTCTAGGGTTGGTTTGGTAGACATGAATTTTTTCAATTGTTGTTCATCAGGGAATTGTTTTATTTCTCCATCAAATTTGAAAGATATTTTTGCAGGGTACATCAATCTGGGTTGAAAAGTGTTTTCTTTCAGGGCTTGAAATATTTCACTCCACACTCATCTTGACTTAGGGATTTATATGGAGAAGCTGACTATGATTCTAGTGGGCTTTCCTTGATAGGTGCTGTGTTTCTTTTCACTAACAGCTTTTAGTATTTTGTTTTTATAATGAATTTCTGGTATCTTGATTATTTATGTCTGGGTATAGGTTTATTTTGGTCATGACTGTTTGGAGCTCTATATGCATCCCTTATCTGTATATCAGGTTATTTCCCCATGGGTAGTGGTTGATTGATAGTGTCAACTTGAGACATTTAGAAACTTAACTAAATAGGTTTAGCAACTCTACACCCAAGAGTGTAGAAGACACACCCTAGGGTGGCTGCTCACCTGAAGGTATAAAAGGGAAGGAGGAAAGACAAATGCATCCCATTCTTTGGAGAAGCTCCAGTCTTCACCTTTGGTTTGGATGCCATCTCCTGGATTCCAGTGTAGACTCTTCAGCTTTCTGGCACAGACTCTTCAGCCTTCCATCATAGACTTTTTGGCCTGCTGTTGTAGACCCGTCAGCCTGCTGGTATGGACTTGCACTGGATACTAGCGTGAACTCCAGAGCTTGGAGTGAATCCTTTGGCCTCCAGTGTGTGGATACCCACCTGCAGAGCTTCCTCGTCCAACTTTGTGGCTGACCATCATAAGCCAATCTTGTCATTTCTTATACATTTGTATATCTCATGTTGTATCTGTTTTCTCTAGTAAAACCCTGACTAATATATCATGCTTTGGAAATTTTCTGTTATTACTCCTGAAAATAGTTTTTGTATGTCATTTGTGTTGACTTCTGGATTTTCATTGACACCTATTTTTCTTATATTGTTTTTCTTTGCATCTTCTTGGAGCTGATAAATTGTTATTTCACAGTCCCTTGTTATTTTTAAGAGTTGTTTCCTTTTGTGATTGCTGTCTGTGATCCTGTCTTCAAAGTCTGACAGTTTATCTTCAGTTTCTTTCAAGCAGTTTTGCCAGCTTTTAATGGAATATTTAGTTTTCTGGATATCTCTTTGTATTTTTTTCATGCATTCTGTTTCTCTCTTATGTTGTTCATTCAAGGTTTCCATCATTTTCTCATGCTTCTGTACTTTTTTTTTTAACCTATGTCTTCTCTAGCTATGCTGAGCAACTCTTTCATTAAGGCTGTCATTTCTTTCTTTACCTGAGAAATTATTTCTAATCTGATTCCTTCTGTATCCTCAAGGATTTATTTATTTCACTTGCTATCTTTTCAGAAATTTCAGGTGTATGACTTCCAATGTCCTTTATTTTAATATCTCCTATATTTGTTCCTGATGGACTGGACAATTGAGATTGCATTTTCCTTTTTTGTTTTGTCATTTTTACCGCTTAGGTTAATATTTTGGGTTTTTCAATCCCACTAGTCTCTACTTCCATTGTGTGTGGCTTAGGGTCCTACCGTGTGGCTGATGTTCACTCAGTTACTGGGTTCCACAGTGTAGAGGAGGAGCCAGTCATCTGAATTCCTCTTGTGGGGCCAGTTGGGTGAGTCCTATATTCCTCTTAGGCTGATTAGCCTCGGAGTATTGATGTGAACCAACCCTTAGCTCATATCGTTACTGTGACTTCACACTTGTTCAGGCTGCCAAACCTACCTGTCCATGGCATGTGCCCCCAACTGGGACCCTACTGTGTCACTGGGGGTCTTATAGTCCTAGCCAGGTTCCTCTGTGTTGGGAGATGCCTCACTGGCACAATCTCCAGCCCATCCATGGAAGAAGAACTCACCCACGTTCTCCCTGGCTTGCCAAGGCCTTTCACATGATAGTAGGGTTCACTGAGGCTCCTGTTGATCTACTGAGGTCCTGGGCTTGGGGATGACTCACTGTGCTCTTGCGGCACACCAAGGTCCTCTGGATGAGTAATAGGGTTACTGAGGCTCCCAACAGCCCACCAAGGTACTAAGGTGGTGGAAGGGGTTGCTGATGTTCTGTGGGCTGCTGAGGTGGTCCGGGCATGTGGGGAATGGCTGATGCTCCCATCAGTGCTGAGGTCTTTCTGGTGCAGAGGAGGGGTGGCCTCCATAACTCACTTTTTAAAAAAAATTCAGGACTAGTCATAATGCAGGCTCTGTGTTTTTAATGGCTCCAATGTATATAGAAAAGAATTCTATATAGATACAAAAACCTCAGCGACTTTGTTGTCCATGACATTAACTGTATTTGTGTGGCTGGAACTGGACGCCTCTGAAACCTACCTTTGTTTACTACAGACATCCTTCAATACAATCCCTTCACTTAATCTTTCAGACATCAAAATTCCGTGATCTGTGGCTTATAAATAATAAGTCATGTGCTCTGGTGCATGCCTATAGCCCCAGCTACTCAGGACACTGAGATAGGACCAGCCTGGGCAATTTATCAAGACTCTGTCTCAAAATATAGTAATTTTAGAAGGTGCAAGAGATATAGATCCCTGGGCTCAATCCTCAGTAATATGTGAGGAAACACATACATACACAATAATAAGCATAAACAGAAATTTTTTTTAAATTTAGAAGTATTTATTCTATATTCTATGGAATGGAGCATTATCATCTAGTGGGAAAGCTTATAAACAAGAATATGAATGGAGTATTTTAAAATGTGTTATGCACATAAAATTTCATGTAAAAAAGTTATAATGAAAGAAAAGCTGATGAAGGAAAAATATTTAAGAATTAACATAGTAAGATCTTTAAAAATACATATTTTGTAAAAGCAGTACAGTAGTAAAAATAGATATAATTTTAAAATGAAAAGCTATATTATATATAAAACAAATATAAAACAAAGTTTCCAGATTTTATCTGGTGATTTTTGTGGATGTGTTCTGTTTAAAAACCATTGATTTTCACCACAAAATAAGTATATTTTGCTGTACTATCTCCTAAAACCTTCAATTATGTTTCGTACTTACTCTATAATTGATTAGTTTTGAAAGTAGTGTCTATTCCGCATTGTTTTTGAAAACATATTTCTATAGACTTTTTTCCTTTATGACATTTTGGCATGCAAATTTATCTCTAGATACTCTATTTTGGTCTATTTGTCAATATTTACACCAATAAATCACAGTCCTAATTACTATAATTTTATAATAATAATATGTTTGGAAGTTGAAATCTAATTTTCATCATTTTCAAGATTGCTGTCCTTGCTTGCCTTCTGTTTATTTTGGAGTCTTGCTTTTATTGATGCCCATACACTCAAAAATTAACTTCTGAGATTTTTTCTTGAGGTAACATTTAGATAGATTAATGTGGGAGGAAACTGGTATCTTTACAATAGTAAGTTTACCAAATCATGGAAACTTACTATTGTATTACTAGTTTATACCTTCATTTCTTTACATTTTTCAAGTTGTTTTATAATGTTTTGTAATTTTTATGTGGAAATCTTGCACAATGTCATTAAAATTATTCTTCAGTATTTTATATTTTAAGTTACTATAAATTATTTTTAGAAGTTCACTTTATAATTATGCATTGCCTGAATAGAAATACAAAACTAAAATGAGGAATTTCATCTGACCCAACTATTCCCCTATAGGTATCTTTTTGAAAGACTTAGACATCATATTATAATTATAAATGCACACACATATTTATAGCAGCATAACTCCTAATGGTTAAGTCTTGAAAGTGGCCTATATGTCCATCTAGAGATGACTAGGTAAAGACGTGGAACATGGACACAATGTAGTGCTTCTCTGCCAAAAAGAAGGATAAACTTGAGTTGTTTGTAGGAAGGTTAATGAATATTGAAACTATAATGTTAAATGAAACAAATCAGACACACAAGTTTAAATATCACATAGTTTCTTTTATATGAGAAATCTAAAATATAAAGAGAAAAATAAAACATAGGTAATAGGAAAAGGGGAGATAGATGTTTTACAAAAATGAAGAAGACCAAGAGATGGGGGAAGGGTAAAAGAGGGTAAAAGAAGGCAATGCATAAAAGAATTAAGATGTGCTATGTACATGTAACAGCTCTCCACAAGGAATGTAATCCTTACATACTGCAAACATGCACTAATAAAAACTGAAGTGAAGAAATTCTATTAATTTTTATGTTGATGAATAACATTGTTGAATTCAGCTAATTCTAGTAATACATGACAGTGCTCCTTTATTCCCAGGTTTTTTTTTCTTTGGTTTTATTTATCTGTGATCAACCATAGACTGGATATATTGAGTGGAAAGTTCTAGAAATAAAAAGTCATAAGTTTTTAATTGCATGTTATTTTGAGCAACGTGATGAATTCTATCATTTTGATCTAAAATGAAACAGACAACATTGTCAGTAGGTCAGTAGTCACCTATGTCACAACACTTACCTTATTCATCTTTACATCATTACATAAAGCATATATTATCTCACGTAATCACAGAAAGATGGCAGGTCCTTTTTTTTTTATCGGTACTGGAGATTGAACTCATGACCGCGAGCTTGCCAGGCAGGCGCTTATGTCACTGAGCTAAATCCCCAGCCCAGATGGCTGAGTACAATTCAGTAAAATGTTTTGAGAGAGAATGACTGCATTTACATACCTAATTACAGTATATTGTTATAATTGTTCTATTTATTATGCTATTATTGATAAATCTCTTACTGTGCCTGCCTTACTTGTAAGTTAAAGGTATGCCTGTATACGGAAAAAAACAATATATGTATGGGTTGCTGTATTCGCAATTTCAGGTATGTGCTGGGCATCTTGGAATATATACCCTGTGGATAAGAGATTACTGGATCTAAAATTTCTTTTGAATTTTATAGTACTGAGTTATGTTGTCTATGATAAACAAAATTCTAAATCTTATATTCTTTACTTTTTTAAATTACTCAAGTACTTCTAAGTTTCATTTTTCTTCTTATATGTTATTTTGCTATTTCAAAGTGAATATCCTAATTATAAACATGAATACTTCACTTATAACAGTTCCATTCAATTTCTTTTTTTTGGGTACTGGGGACTGAACTCATAACCTTGTGCTTGTCAGGCAGGCACTTGTGCCACGGAGCTAAACCCCAGCCCCCATTCAATTTATTTCCTTTACTATTCTAAACAATTCAGTAACCTTTAGTTACTTTATCTTCTTTTGTGTTACTTGATATGTATGTATATAAAACACATACATTTTAAATTCTGTAATGCATTACACATTTATTTAGTCAAAATTCATTTTCTCTTACCCACTCACTTACCTTTTCTATTGTTATTTCTTTCTTTCTTAAATTTTTGTGCTGTTATATGGAACTATTTTCTTTTCAGCACTTTAAATATTTTATATCAATGCCCTAGGACTTAATTTCTTTTGACAAATTTGCTCTCAGTCTTATCTACTTTATTTGCAACTATTTCTCCCCACCACTTGTTTTAAATTTTTCTCTTTTATTATGATGCACATATATGTTATTTTCTTGTAATTATCTTGCTTTGTTTTTTTTAACACTTCTTTCATCTATAGCATCATATTTTTTAAATCAGTTTTGGGAAAATATTAGCCATTTCTCCTCAAATATACTCTCTGTTTTTTTTTTCTTTTTTGGGAATCTTAATTACACAGAGGTTAGATATTCCGTTTTGACTCAGATATTGTGTACAGTATGTTCCTGACTTACCAGCATTCAAGTTGCAAACTTTCACAGTTATCAATAGACCTCGCATTGTGAGTATTAGCAGATGCCAGCAAATCATGGAAGCACCTCACGTGTCTGCCGGACATCGTCGCAGACGCGCTGCTGTGTGGTTACTGTACTGTGGGATGGCGTGCAGAGCCCAGGATGTCCAGAGGCAGGAGGAAACACAGCGGTGGCGTGGAGGGGACTGCTGGGAAGCACAGAGCAGATGCACTGTATGTTTGAAGATGTATAAGACTCATTTTGCCGGGCTTATGGATGAATCTGACTTTGTCCTTTCCAGAATGGAATAGTCATTTGTGTTCATACTTCCACTTGATGTTTCCTTCTGAATTGTTTCCAGTTTCACTAGTCTTCCCTTTTACTGGTCTAATTTACTTTTTAAACTAATTTTTTTACCTTCAATTTCTGTGGAGTTTACTTCTAGAATGTCTGCTTGACTGTTATTGATATAACTTAGTTTCTGCTAAATGGTCTTAATGTTCTCATTCACTTCAAGGACATGTTATTCGTACTTATTTTGAAGTTCATGTTTGTTAATTCCAATACCTTGCAACACTTCTAATGACCCTAACTTTCCAGCACTGGACAATATTCACCCTACTTTATTGTTTCTCAACTATCAAGTAAAGCCATATGTTACTGTAATAAGCAAAACTACTTTGTTTTTGCTACTTGAAGCATCACGTTACAAAATTGAGCTATTGTTAGCCACAAACTTTGATTAAAAGGAAGGGTTTATACAAGGTTGTCTCTAGTTTTTTTTTTTTTCCCCTAATTCTACAAGACTAAGTGCATGGCTATTTTGAATATCCTCAGTGGTGGTCACTGTACTTCTGGGAACTACAGGAATATTATATCTACATTTTGGATTCAAGGCAGGACAATTCAATTTAAAAACTTAATGGCACATCCATGTCTTTTTGCTGCTCTATTTGTATTTAGTAAGTGCTGGCTAAGAGAGTAAATGAGCAAGTTAGTTAACTGTATTAGATATACAGATAAAGAAACAGAATTCATGACTTTCCTGGTGAAGGACCGATAGGAAATGGTTATTGAATTTAGGAACTAAGAATTAGGAATGAGGTAAGGAATAGATAATTACTATGCCTTACTGAGCATTTACTGTATATTACATATTATTCTAAATTGTCCATATACACCATATGAGAAAATTATAAGTTTTAAATTACTTTCTGAAAGTAGCAGAAGTTGAACTCAAACTTGGATCTTTCTGATCCTAAACTTTTCATTATGACTTGATGATGCCTAAGGGTTTAAGCAGGACAGAAAAAATTGTCTTTTCATTGAATATTAAAATCTATAAGCTTAGATATACAAATATAGATATATGTAAATATATTGCAATATATTTTAAAAACTGTTGCTGAAAGTTCATTTTTCTTCTTTGGTGCTTTTTTCTACCACATAAGAAAATATCTACTCTCTTCCTTATAAACCCATAACCCAACTGCCAATGAGTACAGAATTTTTTAAAGATTTTATGCAATTTGAGAGGAGGTTAGTTTTTCATATGCTGGGAATAGATTTTAAAATGCAAACACACAGATAGCAGGCAGAGTGACACACATATACAAAAGAAAAAGTGTTTTCCTTCCACAACATATCAGTCAGAAAATCTTCCATTTGTCGAGCGACTAAATATATCATGATTTCCAGAATTGGCAAAAATCTTCTTGCTTCTCCTTTGAATAACATTTCAGCAAATGAATGTTGTGTCCTTTGCCAAAAAGCAAATTTTAAAAAAATAACAAAAGCAAAGTTGAGAAAGTCTTATTTTATAAAGATAGTCTTAGGAAAACAGATTTTAATCACAAGGATTTGAAATTAAAAACCTAGAAAAGATTTAGTGGGATAAATAGAATAAAGTGAGTGCTCCTCTCTGTTGCCAGCTAATCTTGTGCAAAAGACCACCATGCAGCAATTGCAGGCCATGCAGTGCTTCAGACATTCTCACTTTCTGCTCTTGTGCACCCTTATTGGGCACCACTGGCACTATGGCTTCTTAAACACACTAAGCACATTCCTAACTCAAGACTTTTGCACTAACTTGTCTTCGCCCTGCAATATGGTGCCCCCCTCTCACCTGCCCATTTCAAGCTTTCTCCATATTTTGCTCCATTTCTGCTTTTGAGTTTCTGCATGGTATGGTTTGTGTCTAGGTGACCCCCAAGCCTCCTGCAGCCATGGAGGCTGCTGAATCTAGTGTTTGTGATTGGTTCATTGTCTAGTGCTGGGATTGGTGATGTGAGTGCTGCACCTGCCCGAGGCAGAGCTGACATACAACGTAAAGGAGGAAAGGAAGTGTGCTTTCCCTTTTTTGCCTGGTTTGTTTTTGCTGTTTTCAGTGGCCATGAACAGCTGCCCCTCAGTCATGCCACCCTGCCATGGGGCCAGCTGAGTATGGACTGAAACCTCCAAGCTGTAAGAAAAATAAACCTTCCCTTGCTTCACTTGGGGCAGGTATTTTGTCTCAACAATGAGAGAAAAGTAACCAAGACACTGCAAAAACATTACCTTTTCAGTGAGGCCTCACTGAGTATATTCAGAAAAGAGAAATCCACACTCTATCCTACCTTCAACAGCACTGTCTCTTGCATCACTTATTGTCTTGTAGATGTCACCATCTGATGTACTGTTTTATTTATTTCTGCAAAATTTTATGCATTTATTTCATTACACGTACTTGTAACTGAATAAATCAGGAATATCCATGGAAAGACTTGCAATTGTTTCTGTCTTGATTTCCTTTTCCATCATAATTCATTGAAAGACTGTTGTCTGTCCTGCAGATGGTTGTTTCCAAAAAAAGAAAAACACTATAAGGATCTCACTAAATATCTGTTGAATCTATGCATATTTATACATATATCTTATGCATATATCCTACTGCATGTAAGTTGTAAGACATTAGAACCTCTAACTGGATTATTTGGTGAAGAAAGATTGTGTTTTCTCTCGTACCTCTAATTAAAACTAAAAGCCAAATGGTTCAACCTTGTGAATTACCAAGGTATTAACCAAAACCAGCTGTGACACATAAATGCCCCCTCTTTCTAAGAAGGCAACTTGTGCATGTGTTCTGCTGGGTATTACATAGCATTTGATCTCTCTTGTTCACGTCTTCCAATTTTTTACAGTACATAATTTATGTTTATGAGGATTTCTTAAGCTCCACAACGTATTTGACATTCTCAGAAGAAAACACACATATTTATTCTATTGTCTGTTATTTTTACATAGCATGTGGTGACGTAACAGTGAGGTTTTTGCTTCTGTGTGTAAATGTAACTGAGATACTAATTAAGTCATTTATGTGGGTGCCTACACAAAACCATGAAGAAACTGCACAACATATTAAGAACTATAATATTAACTTAAGTACATAACAAAGAGATGTTAGAACAGAAGACACAATTTTGCTTAGAACACAAGTCATGCTCTGGTGGAAGGTGCTTAGGGAAGCGCCTACCTCTTAGAAGTATTCGGGGAGTTATTTTGAACTACACGATGCACAGAACAGTAGCGGAGGCACTACCGGAATGCTATGCCCTGGAGATAAGGGAGCAAATTAACAATGCTTCCACAGATAATCCCAATACTGAAATGATGATCAAGGGCATTCACTGATTAATGATTACTTAGGTCCCAAATAGGATTTTTAGAATTAAATCCTAAATCCAAAGGTAAACCCAGTAGGCCTTGCTGTCTTCTGGCATTTTTTTGGTTTGAGTTATGTTTTAAGTCGCGGACTACCATACAGGCATTTATGCCTATTGTCCTTTTATAATATTTATAAAGCCTCCTTTCATACTTGAAAATGTCCCTGTTTTGAAGTAAATTATCTGACCCCTCTTTTTAAACCCTTCTGTGTTTAAAGTGAAAAGTGTCTTTGTCCTAGAGGCAGTGAGGCTGTAATCTCAGATCTCCCTCTGACACCACACCCATGGGAGGACTCACTAAGATGAAAAATATAGATGGCCTATGGATGAGTTTACTTTGGCTTCTTTAGAGACTGCATTTTACTCTTTGTGAATAATCTCAAATTTATGTTTTCCTGAGTTATATCAATGATTTTAAAATACCAAAAAGTCTTTTTACTTTAAACCCATTTATTTATAGGAACACAACTGGAGCTTCAATTTTAAAAGATTACACCAAACATGACTTCTCATAATTGGTTTATTATCACCTTCTCATTTCATAAAATAAGCCCACATCCTCCAAAACACTGAGATTGTTAAATAAATGAAGCTATTCTGGGGAATTGAGATTTTTTTCTCTCTCTTTTTACTGATGGAAACATATTTTAGGAGAGCTGTTCTTTACATAGAACTGGTACTCTCCAAAAGACTGGAAGTACTCAATTGTGTGGTAGCTCAAGGCCTTTAAAATTCAAATCACTAGACTATTAAAATCATATTTTGCCAAGTCTTATGCAAGCAGCTTTAGTCTAAAAAAACCCCTAAGCATTGGATCAACACAGCGTTTTTAAGTTTGATTTATTTCTCTGAGCTCATAAAACAGGTCTGAAATAAAGTTTAATTTTCCCTTTCATTTTTGTATATCCGTAATAGTCTCTGTGTTAATAATCATAACTCACAAAAAGCAAAAAGTCTATTACTTAAGATCATTCTCTGGAATCTCCTCACCTTCCCCTACCATCTTCTTTTCTCTTATCCTCAGTTTATCCAGACTGTTTGGACAGGAACCATCCTGGTCTACAGTAACTCTAGCTGAAGTTCAGGAACCAAGAAGAGCTATAAATAGCCTTCCTTCTGTGGGAAAAATCTGGTTTTGTTTGCAGAACTTGCTGCTTCAGACTGTTGAATCTCGGGACGCTCATGTGATTCTAGGTCACCCCTTCTGTCCTCCTTAACTTTCTAGTCCTCCCAGCCATGTGACAGGAGTTGCTTAGGAGGGCAGGTGTCTTTCCTAGGCACTCTAATGCAAATTTCACATATAGGCTTGCTTATCATTTGTTTCCCTTGCTCCTTTTCCCCAAAGGATAAGCATTTGAAAATGAAGTAACTTTTTATCAATTAAAATATGCATAGAAATATGACTGATCAATTTTTAAAGTCTCTTGTATCCCTGAGATAAAGGTTTATTCTGTATTTCTGTTTCTCTCGACCCTTATATTCAACCCTTTAGAACGCCTTATTGATTTTGATTCTAAAATGTGCTTTGAATGTATTTATCTCTTACCATCTGCAATTACCTTACTCATCATTGTAGCCACTATCAATCATATCTTGCCTAGATACAACAGTTTCACAAGTTGTCTATTTCTATTCATGCCTTGTTTTAATACACTCTCCACAGAGAACACAGGGATATTTTTAAAAATAAAAATCAGTTCATATTGTGCACACTCAAACCCTCCAATACCGTCCTACTTTTGTTATGTAGCATAAGCTATTTACTTGCACTTAGTAGGCCTTCCAGGATCTGGTCCCAGGTTATGCCATCCCTTAATATGGGTCCTCTTTTTGTTCACCCAGTTGTAGGCACAAAGCCAGCACTGCCCACCCAGAACCTCTGCACCAGCTGGTCCTTTTCCCTGATCTTTGCAGAACTGGCTCCTTCTCAGAGCTAGCATTACCATCTTAAATCATCCTTCTATGGCTCTGTTGTCTAAAGCTTTCCTGTGTGTCTCTTATAGAAACTTGTCACATCACTCCACAGTGTTGTACAGAAAGCAGTTTTTCTTAAATAAGCTGAATTCTCAGGACTGAGGACAAAATGTACCTTAACAACCCAGGTACCTCTTGGTTGGGGGAAGGCTGAACTGGGTCAATAATCTTTGTCACCAGCAATGCAATGAAAACTGCACAACAAAAAGGGGTTCTCTAGGGAGAAAAAGAATTAGTTAAGGAATAGGACATGGAGAGCTGCACTGGCAACTAATTAGTGGCAGCTCTGGAGGCAGCCTGCATCCAGAATAAGATACGGGACAGCACTTGGACTGAATGAAGATGCCCTCAGTGTACCTTCTACACATGGAAAATTACTAATGGCCCAGTTCATCACCCCTGTATCTGAGTCCAAACTTCTCCCACTACGGGATGGTGTATTGATTCTGAACTGGGTTTATGACGTGCTTCAGTCATCAGAAACAGGTAGAAGTGACTGTATGTCCATTCTGAGCCCAAGCTCAAGAGATCTTCTGCACTTCCATTATGTCTTGAGCTTCACTGATCTCTTGGAACAGGGTAGCTGCTGGAGGATGGGAGACCATGGGGAAGAGAAATGCCTTATCCCATCTGACCCACCTAAATGCCAACCAGTCCTCTTTGGACTTGCTAGCTGATGGTGCACAAGAGAATGTAGCTGAGATCTTCAAAACCCAGCAAAGATAAGAAAAATCTCAACCAGCGGGCTCAGAAGCCATAATGCATGGTTACTGTTTTCTGTACTGAGTTTTGGGGTAGGTTATTATTCCACAACAGCTAGTGACACACTTGGTGAAGAGACTGAACCTTGCTTGAGAACACCATTGTGTCACCCAGTATGAGACTGTCATTCTAATAGGAAATCATCCAGTATGAGATTGTCATTTAATAGAAATTACTAACATTATATGGACCTTAATGAAGAAAACAGATCATTCCTCCCTGTCTCAATGCATTTGGGCACAATTCCATAATGCAGGTGCTATAGTTTAGGTCTAAAATATCCTCCAAAGCCCATGTGTTAAAGGTTTGGTCCATGGTAATATTTGGAGGTGGTGGGACCAGAGGCCAGAGGCCTGAAAGCAATGGAACCAATTAATCATGGACTGAAATATCCAGAACTGTGAGCCAGAATAAACCTTTTTTTCTTTTTAAACTTGATTATCTTGGGCACTAGATATAGTAAGGGAAAGCTGACTAGCATTCTAGGTAAACAATAGGAATTTATTTCTCAAAGTTCTGCAGCCTGAGCCACCCAAGATTAAGGGTCCATCAGGTTCTGTGTCAGGAACCGGCCTGTGTCCTACATATAGCTGACACTTTGTTTTGTCCTCTGCTCAGGTCTCTTTTATAAAGACAGTGACACCCTTCATGAGATCCCCATCATCATTACATAAGCAGTGCCCAAAAGTTCCCACCTCCTGATACCATCAGCTCGGGAGGTAGAATTTGACATGAATTCTGGAAGGACACACAGTCTTCCAGGCCATAGTTCTGTGCTTCACATGCAGCTGGCTTCTGAGGTAGCCAAGATCCCCAGGGCTGTGGCCAAAGCCGAGTAGTGGCAAGATCTCTGATCCTGCTTTGCAGTGACCATGAGAGACAGTTTCAGGAGGACACATCTGTCAGGCAGCCAGTGTAAGCAAGTCTTTGAGGGAGAGACAATAGAATTGGGAAATTTTAATGTGGCCATTGGAAACACTGCAAATTACTGTGAGGGTTTTAGTAAAAATAAAACAGCTCTCTATGAAAAAAGAGAAAATTCTGTAGATTTTGGCTAACATCTAAGGAGACTTAAAATAGGAATAGATTTATGAACTATCATTATTTCCTTCACTAGCTATGTTTTATGACTTCTCATAATTACTTGAAAGGGGTTTTATAAACATAGAGGTTTATATTTCAGATTGGTAAAAGGGGGTTTATGGTAAAATAATTTGACAGCAAGAATGTTCTTGAATATCAGAGAGATAGGTAAATCTGTCACTGTTGATACAGGACAGAGTCTAGTCAAATTTATCTTACACTGCCTGAGTTGAAAAGTCAGCTATGCAAAGCTCTTTGCCTAGTTTTCTGCCTTCTAATTTGTTTCCCTTTTGAGCCAGTACTGACTAAAGCATGTTTCAGCAAAGCATCTTAATAAAGGAAATAATTTTAAGACCAATTAATCCATTTCATGAATTTCTTTTTATATGCTACAATGAATTCCTACCTTAAATGGGGAGCTATAGTTTTGTTTTATGTTTTCTGTTTTTAAAATGCATAATAAGGGCAACCATTTAACTTTGCCAGATAGCTTTGAGTCTCTGCTTTGCCTGAGCACCTTTAGCATGAAGCCATTCCTCTAGGTGCTACAGTGCTGACTTGCAAAGAGGTGCTTGCAGAAGGTTTGATAAAAAGTGATTGAAGATCCCAAGTGCCTGGGTAATAAGGTCTTAGACTTCAGAAGGAGACAGACTTGGGTACAAATCCTCAGTCATTCAGGGATTGGTTCACAGCATTTGTCCTATACAGTAGGAGAGGATCACAGAGTCACTAAAGGCTTGAGAAATAAAATATGTAAAGTACTTAGCATTAGACCTTGTTATATGGTGATTATTCTTTGAACTATGATTCCACGAGAATCACAGGATAAGCTAAATAGCTCTAAATCAAAAATAAATATTCCAAGATTGCAATGAAAAAAATCACAATTTTATAGAAATAAGCTTGACAAAATCTATTAGCTGACTAATCATTTATGATGCGCCAACATTGAGTTATTCTTTTAAAAATTTTGTAGGTAGGATTGCTTGTTTAAAAACATTCAGGAGTTAGAACAAATTTTAATTAGAAGTAATTTTTCATGTTCTAACAATAATAGGAGATTATGAGGATGGTGTTCTAGTTTCAGCAAATGCAAATCAGCTTTAAATTTGGAAAAAGTCAAGAGCTTCTACAATCACATTTCCAGCTAGTGACAGTCTTGTCTTGGTGTCATCAGAGTCTCTGCTCTGAGAGTCTAAGTGAGAGTAATTTGGGCTGTGATTATTTTATTAGTTATTTAATTCCCTTAGGTAACATGCAAAAATGAACCTATGGTGCTGGAAGTGGTGGCATACACCAGTAATCCCAGCACATGGGAGGCTGAGGCAGGGGGATCACTGCACGTCTGAGGCCAGCCTGGGCTGCATAGTGAGTTCAAGGCCAGCCTGCCGCAGCCTGCATTACAAAGCGAGAGCCTGTCTCAAAAATAAACAAACAAAACAAAACCATTGTTTCTCATTCTCACTCTAAGACTTAGGCCATACTTGATCATTAAAAATTGTATGTCCTTGGTTGCTTATCTTTAAAAGCCTCCTTTCAACAAATATTTGCAAATTATATTAAGAAAAGGTAATTTGTGGTGATAGGTACTCTGATTATCACTACAACTGAGAAGATGAAATTCCAGTCTACAAGGAGCTTACTACAATCAAGTCAGAGCACCAGGGACAGAAATGTCTGTGAAGCAAGGCAGAGGCTGTCCTTAAAGAAGCACAAACCCAGCTGGTGTTCGGAGGCAGGCAAAGGTTTGTTCAGAAGGAAGAAGACAGGAACGGAATCCTGTTATACAAGACACCTGAAGTAACACCCACTGGGCAGAGTTTCAACAGCCATTTGGTATTTTCAACTGCAAGCGGTGACACAGGAAGTGTGAAACACAGCCATCCTGTAGACAGAAGACATTAAACCTAGTTATAGTATCATGCACAATTAAAGGACATGAGTAGATTGGGGTGACAGTGTTCAGGGCCTTGAATCCCAGGGAAAAGTTTTCATTTATCAGGAAAGAAGAATCCTCACGTTCCTCATCCAAATGACAGGAATAGGCTTGTTTCTGTTGATGTTTTCAACAAAATTTACTGAAGACACAATAAACCCACCACTCGACCAATAATTTCATTACAATATCTCTCTCAATGTAAAGATTCAACACCAATTTGTAAATATTGTCATGTAAATTGGCCAAATCGATGTAATTTGTCTACTGAAACTTCTGCTCCTGTTTCTACACATGAGCACAACTCCCCTCCTTTGACCTCTGTTAATACTTCTGCTTTATTCATGGGATTTTACATTTGCATCTCTGCTGACCTTGTGTATGAACACATGCTTTCTTTTGCAGACCAAATGTTAACCTGCAGAAGATGGAGCCCACTTTTAACCATCTCTGCATACTGTGCAGTGCCCAGTTTAATAGGCATTAAAATAAAGGCACTGAGTGATTTAATTATCTGCTTTTTAGTGAAATCATTCGAATCAGCTTAAATGCCCAGCTCACAGGGATATTTTTGTTGGAAATCAGTGAAAACAGTGCTTCAAATATTCATTTCTTGGCTCTTAAGAAAGCTGCTTTATTAATATGTTTGAGATAAAACACTATACTTTTTCATGTTGGTTATATTTTTATTACAAAGTAATACAAGTTCATGGTATTATTGATAAGCAAAACGAAATAAAAATCCTCATCATTTCAACCCAGAAGTAATTGCAGTGACTGTCGTAGAGGAATTCATGCTGCAGCTTCGCATGTGTTTCTTAAGCTCTTCATGCACATAGCTGATTACTCTTTGGGAAGACTGAACTGCTGTGTATTCCTTCTGGAGGTGTTGAGCATGATCTTCGCTTGTGTCAGCACCATGTATAATCACTAATATTAATCCCAGCAGCACGGTGGGAGAAAATAGTTAAATGTGAATATCTTTGCATGCTCATTAAATTGAATATTTTTCACGAGTTCACTGAATTTTTGTACTTCTTTCACGGATTCTTTCTTGGCCTACTTTTCTAATAGGGTCTTTCTCTCTCCCTCCCTCTTTCTCATTTTTGAGAACCGAATGTCTGTTAACAAAGTTTCCCAAGCAACTTGTCTTTTACTGTATTTCCGTCCCATATTACTGGTCCCTAGGAAGAGGGTCAATAAACTAAGTGAAAGTCACACCTGGGATCCACTCCTCCTCCTAATGCTAAACTGAGTCAACATCATGAGCTACAATGGCTTTGGGAATGGAAGCAAATATAAAAGTGGAATATTCATGTCTCATTGAAAAGACTTTTCAGAAACAATAATAAAGTCAGAATTTTAAATTAAAAGATTCCCTAAACTGCTTTTGACTATTGTAAGAATTCATAAATAACAGCAACACTTTCTTTTTAGTCTTAAGAGTATCATATGCAGCCCTGGCTATAAAAGAACATAATGTGACGTGCACGCTAGCAATGGCATGTTAGACTTGATAATTACAGTTCACAGTACGGCCGTTCTACACCACTGCTGCCTTGAAGTATTTATGGAATACATGGAAGTCATGTATAGCTGTGCCCCTTAAAGTCAGTAAAGAATGAGCACTTTGATGGTTTGGTAACTAAGAAGTTAGCTGGGGGCAATGCTGAAATTCTTTCTCCTTAGAAATGGGAACTATAAAGGGGAGGAAAGTGAAACAAATGGCAAAAGGGGAGAAAAAGCAACATAGTTGGGAGTATAGAAAAAGAGGAACAAAGAAATAGATATAAAACAGAAGATTGAGAAGATGGCACTTAAAAGTAACACATTCTTTAAAATTATTTTTATCCAAATTATCAAAATACAATATGGGCGTCCCACTGTCTTTTCCATTTTAGTTAAGTAGGGCATTACAAATAAGGACCATTTTAAAAAAATGTTTTGCATGGAATTTATCCCTTACAGGATAAAAAATAGTTAACTGTGTCTTCCATGGGGCATGAATGTTGAAAGCAGTATATGTTATCTTTTAAAGTGGCTCGAGTACACACTCACACAACTATAACAACACACCCAGAGACAGCTAAACTGGGTGTTAGAAAGGCTGTAAGTTATTTGCTACAATTTAGAGTTCTGTCAAATTCCCCTTTTCAGATATTTGTTCCCCAGTGGTAGCTTCAGAAACAAAGGGGAAAGCTGATCATTTATGATTGTACTTGACATAGATAAATAAACACTGTTTGGCTAATGGTTGTTTCTGCTTGAAGTCACTTTAACATTTAATAAAAAGAACTGGGTAAAGGCCTAAATCGAAAGATAAAATAGTTTGTTACCATGAAACCAGCCTAGATTAAAACTCTTTTCTGAAAGAAAAACAGAAACGTCTATTAATCTGAAAATGAGCAACAGATAAAAATAATTTTGGATTTTATTTATTCATCACTCAACCTCTTCCAAAATTTTGTTTGATTTAATTTTAATGAATAGGAGAAGGAACATTTTGAGATAGAAACAAGGTAAGTTTAGCTCTTTCATAAATATGTGTAAGATTATGAAATTATTAAAATGTTTATGAAAATATGAAAAATGAAGTTGGTTTATTTGTTTAAAACACAAACTACAGACAAATTGTGGGCTTCCTGCAAGGCAGGTTTAAGTCTTATTTTAATTGGCTCAATCAACTAAATAAAAGTGGATGAACTGAACAGTCTGTCAGAAAACTAAAGTCTAAAACCTTGACTAGCAAGTCAAAGGTATGTGAAGCACAGTTGCTCAGTGAGAGAGAGAGAGAGAGAGAGAGAGAGAGAGAGAGAGAGAGAGAGAGAGAAGCAAATTGAGGAAGGATAATACTTTTAAAAATAGAGAACCTTCGAATGAAGGTTCATGAGTTGGGTTGCTCAAATAGTTATGGGCACCGCAAGGGTCACATGACTTCTTGCCTCCTGGGTGCCTCTCACCAGAAATCAGTGAGGGAAGTCAGGGAAGACAGAAGCAATCAGGCACTTTTAAATCCTGACACATAAACATGGCTGTGTCTCTGCGGATGCGAATTCCTACACGGCCAAGTATTTTAATTAGGATACAAACAAGTTGAAACCTCAGCAGTTGACACTTGAATAGCTTCACGCCAATGAAGTGAAAAATGAGCTGTGTAAAAAAATGTTTTCATAATACTTTTGTGTTTTGTTAATCCGAATTTACTTATTTCCTGATTTCTGAATCCTCTGTGTAAAGTGTATTATTCCTGGAGTTATAAGGCAACTTTTGTGAAGTTTTCACCCCTAAGTTTTAATGATTTTCACCAGCATGGATCCATAATACAATTTATCTTATTTCGCAACTGTGTCAACACTAAGAAGAATAAAAACCACGTTTTCAAATGCCCAATTTACTTGTCTGAAAACGGCTTTATTTTTCATCACACACATACATAAATATACTACTATATAAGTGTATGTACATAGATCTACTATGAATGCATATTTGCCGACAAACACGCATACATGTGTGTTATATATGTGTCAGGAGCTATTGTACACACCTATATAAATACACACACGTACATATAATTTATCTTCATACGCAGTCACTCTGCATAGAGACCTGCAGAAAGACATCGCCGTCACATGGTCAGAGAGATCCCAAAGAGTTCAAAGAGGAACATTTGTAGCAACAATCTATGGAAAGATGCAAATTTTTAAAAAAAAAAATCCTGGGTTTTGAGACCAACCAGCACACTGGAGCATGGTTAGAAAGTGGGCACCATTTTTTGATGAATTTCCTACAAAGTGACATAAGAGTGAAAAACGAAACATCAGTAGCACCCCTTTTTTAGCTCAGCAGTTAACAATCTCCCCGGGTAGGTGTGCCACACGCTATGCTTTGAAGTCCCTTCTTTCTTCTCCATCAGGCGCGAGAAAAGAAGCGTCCACATCCAACCGTGGTGGAATCTGGGGAGCTGTTAATAAAAGCCCCCCGCTGAAAGGCTCGAGTTGGGCTCTCAGGCGACACCGCTGGAATTCAGGGAAACCTGCGAGCGAGTTGGCTGCGCGGTCTGCGGAGCCCTCGTCCCGGCGAGTGGGAGGGTCACCCTGGAGAGACTAATAAGGGCAGCGATGCGTCCCCGGTGCCCACTCGCAGGGAGCGCGCGGGCCGCTCTTCGGTGGCGGTGCCGCAGCCCGGGGCGGACTCCGCGGCGCCTCCGCGGGGCTCGGACGCGCATCCGAGGTAAGTGCCCGGCCCTGCTCCTCCGCCCGGCTTGGGTTGCGGGTCCCTGACGGGCCTCTGCTTTTCAAGAAAAGGCAAAAACCGCGCGGGTCACGGCACTGTTCCGGGGACAGAGGCGCACACCTGCCGCCCCGCGCGCGCCGCTGGCGCAGGCTGGGGACGCCTCTCCGCGCCGCAGGGACGGCGGGGGCCTGCCGGGCGCACGGCACGCAGTGTCCCTGCGCTGCGCCGAGCTCCGGCGGCTGCTCCGGCTGTGCGTGCTCGCGAAGCAGAGCTGGCAGCAGCGCGGACGCGAGGCAGAGCAGACACGCGCGATGCCGGGGGTTCGGTGCACAAAAACTCAGCGCGGTCGCGCCGCCCGCGCGGGGTTTCGCTCCGCCCGAGTCTGGAGACGCTGTCCGGCGGAGGGGGGCGCGGCGGAGGCGAGGCTGCGGTGCGCGGTTCCGACCTGCGGCGTTTCTCCCGAGGGCCGCCGGGGGTCCCGGGACTCGGCCCGGCCTCCGGAGCGCCGGACCCCGCTGCACTGCACCCTGCAGCCCGCGCGGCCGGCCGCAAGCGACCGCTCCCGCAGCCGACCCTGTCCCCGCCGCCGGGGCCGGGAGCAGGAGGCGGAGCGGCCCAGCCCACTGTGGCGCTGCAGGGTCCCGGAGAAGTTTGTTGGCGCGGAACCGGGCACGCCACCCACGCGCTCGCTGCTGGGGAGCAGGCGGGCGTGCGAGCGAGACCTGCCTGGCGCAGAGTTGACTGAGGGAGCCAGAGCAGGCCAGGGGGTGGGCAGCCGAGCCGGGGAACGGGCCGAGTCCTGCGGCAGCCCCAGAGAGGCTCCAGTGCTCAAGGAGGTGGAAAGGAGGAGGGCTCAGGAACGCACCGCCAGGCTCGGGCACAGGGCTTGGGAGCCACAGAGGGGGTCCCAGAACAGCGCAGATGTGCGGAGCTTTAAGATTACCATCCAGGGACTGCGGCAGCCTGTGATCCAGAGCCGCAATTGAGGACTGGAAAATCCTGGAAGGACAGGGCAATAAATTGCGCCGCCTCCTCCCACCTACCCATCCCAAGACTACTTAGTCCCAGCTTCTCCTTGCAGGGGAAGTCTGGGGAGGAAAACCAAAATGTGAGATGGGAGAGCTCTTGAGAGGAATTTCCGCTTGCCTGGTTTTGAAGGGGGTGAATAAACGCACTCTATTTCCCACCCACCTCCTCCAAGAAAAGGGGTGGAGAACGTTCGCACTCCTGCACAAATCAAGACGACTTCGGCTCTTTAAGGGATTAAAGAAAAACATGTAGTGGGCATAAGGCTAAGGGACCCTCTGTAAGTGGAGAAGTCTTTGCTGTGTGTTTGCCAAGGAAACGCTGAGCTCTCCGGGCTCAGGTGCTGTGCAGTGGAAATCCCCCTGCCTTGGGGGCGGGGGCTGACGGAGTTCTTCGGATGGCAATATCTGTCTCTTCAGGGTGGAGAAGAGGAGGTGGCCGCCAGGGACCGAAAATTAATTCTGTCCCCGGAAGACAGAAAAAGGAGACAGTCACTGGTGAGCACTTCCAGGAGACTGTGGTCTCCAAGTGGTCAGAAACCTACATGAGGTTTTCTGGAAAAGGAAGATGTGGCAGTAAAGCAGGAGAGAGCCTCTCTAACGGACAGGTAAGAGAAATATCAAAAAGGTGGAAGAAACCAAAGGTAATTATCTCTGTAGCTGCGTCATAGTTATCTGAGAAAACCATCCCAAACAGATGGAAACCCATGGTATTCTGTAGAAATGGAAAATTTCCATCTCCTTTGTGGTCTTCAGTTTAATCTCTCCTGCTGCATGTTTGGCCCATTTTTGGAGGCAAGCAGAAATGCTCAGTGGGTACAAAGCAGATAGATCTACAGTCAGAAGAAGATACAGCGATAGAAGCCATGGCTAATTGGCATCGAACTCCAAATTCAAGCGGAGAAGGAATAATCAGGAAGATAAATAAGCAGGGCTGTAAGGATGCTAGTGCATAGCCCTGAAAAAAATGCTGGAAGAAAATAGAACCAGAATGAATAGGACCAGCATTGGCTTACTTGCGGCCGCCCTGTTGAGGCCGTATATCCTAACCAGATGGGAGTAACCAGGCTTAGCAGAAGAGCAAGCTAGAGGGCATTTCAGCAGGAGGCGCGGTGTGTGTGAAGGCTCAGAGGGGAGAGAGCAGTCACGTGTGCCGCAGGACCCAGAATCCAGGCGGGTGAAACCTAAGATGAGGAAACCAGACAGCACCTTCTAGAACAAGACTGGAAAGTAAAAGCTGAGAGGCTCCTTTCAGGGTATCAATGAGTAGAAAGAAGGTCATGGGTTGAGGACATTGCATATTGAACCTGATAGAAAGACTGAACCCAAGAGTGTACCGATGAACCTGTTAATCCATGCATAGGTTGTGAATCAAAAATACCCTTGGCCCTCCTTTGAGAGAAATCGAATATAATCATAAGGTTGTAAGGCTGTTCTATCACAAATATCATATCCCACTTGTCCAGTGAGGGAAACATTAGGAAAAGTGAAGGAATTAGCCAAAATGTACACATATATTGGTTTAAAATTTTAGTGGACAGTGGCTCATTCATAAAGATACACCTGTGAAAAACAGAACTAGGGAATTGTAACCCGAAAAAAAATGTAGGGCAGCTACAATGGTTGAAATTGAGCATAGTGCCAGAAAACCTGATGGAAATAACTGTGATTCAGAGAAGTGAGTCAATTAAACCATTGCATTATGGAGAATGGAGAGAAATTGTGAAGCAGCGCTGCAGGGACGCTGAGTTTCAGGAGTCCTGGGAAACAGCCCTAGTTTTGAAGTGACTGGTAAACTAATGCAGACCCAGGAACAAGTGTGATGGAGTTGGCTGGGTGTAAAGTGGCACAAGTGTGAGGGTCCAGGGAGTGCGTTTTCTGTTATAGCAGACAGAAGCTTCCCTAGTATTTTGATCTTTGTTTCTCACTAACTGGAATGATGTGCACTGAATTTTCTTTTAGTAGTTTTCTATATTACTTCTCTGTAATTATTTATATGTTAATCCATGTATACATATATGTATATCCTTTCATCAGTGCTAAATTCGTTGTCTGAGTACTAGTTAAAGTTCTAAATCTTTGTTTAATTTTTGTCGAAATATATTACCTTAGACCATATTCATCCTAAAAACTGATTTCATGCATACTGGTTAAATTGTAAGTTTAGGGACACAGATGAACAGTCTTTTTAAAGATGTTCAACATAGAATGAGGAGAAAAATACTGTGAGTGATTGCAGCAGTATGCATGTGCTAGGGCAGAAAGGTTGGGTGCTCTGCTAGCTCACCAGGCAGTGGGGAAGTACCTTGCCTGGGGTGTTTGCCCCGGACTTCGCAGAGGATGTGGCGCTTAAACTGCATGTTAAAGGCAAATTAAGTGTTTTCAGAAGGACAGGAGACTGGAAGGACTGTCCAGCAACACTCATCCCCCAACTAAACCTGTGCAGACGTATGGAATGTTTAAGGTAGACTGAGTAGTTTGATTTGCAAAGAGGTAGCAGAACGTCAAGATGGGCAGATGAGTTAGCCCTGACTGTGGAGAGCCGTGAGTGGATTTCCTAGGAGAAGGCAATGAAAAATCACCGGAAGACTTGATGAAGAACACTCTAGAGTGACTCAATAGTTATTTTAGAAATGCAGTTCATGGGCAGCAAGATTAGACATGATAAGGAAGTGAATGAAAATTGAGTGAGGATGACAAAGTTTGCATGGACTCAAAAGTCACTTTGTAAATAGTATTAATAGATGTTAGTAGAGATCTTATGTGGAGAGTGGGTATCATTGAAGGTGATTTTTGAAATTTATTGTGTTCTTAAGTTAATGATGGTGTCTATAACAAAATATGAAGGTTAAGAGGTTTCTGTGGAAAGTGATGACGGTGGAAAGTTTGCTAGTGTTGCCAAAGACTTCTGCAAACTTATCTCAGTTTCATTTGTCCAATTGATGATAAAACTGTAAAATACTTTTAGATCCAGATCTAAACTCTTGGGGATATTTGTATAATTGTTGACTAGAGTTTTTAACTTCATATGTGTGACTTTTCAGCTGTTTTTTCACTAATAGTAGTAGACTCTCCTATAGCTTTCCTAAAGATAGAGTCTCAAGATTGGTGAAAGAACAGATGTGTAACACCTGTTGTTTTGCTTATTTACACAGTGCCTCACTTTGCAACAGTGTGACTGGATTTTCTTGGAGTTAAGTATAGGCATACTAAAAGATAGTCAAGAAGATTCGATTTAAAAATCAACCACCTGTGAAATCATACATTTCTTTTTATTAATAATGTTTTGAAAACGTGGCTTCACGTAATCATTTAACAAGTTAAAGCTGTGTTTTGAAAAGTTGAAATGTTGACATTACTCACTTAACAGGCTACAGAAAGTGAATCAGTATTCTTTTTCCATTTTCTCCTCTTTCTTTTCCTCTACTTGTCCTCTTCATGCTGTGTTCTCTTTTGGTGCCACTTTTAATGCTCTACTGCTTCTAATAAAAGCTTGCAAAGATGCATGATTAACTTTATAAAATGTTAAACGGCATAATAGTAAAACCAGTCATTTTTGAAAGGTGGATTTGATTTGGTTTTCTCAACACCTTGCACATGGGAAACCTCAACTGTCTTATCTAGAAAGCCTGTCATCCCATCTCTCTGTCTGCGTTCTGCTTTCCTGTCCTTCATGTTGTCTGTTTCTCAGAGATACTGTGTTTACTTTTAAACTCTCTGTATCAAATTTGGGTCCACTAGAGAAAGAGAATCAATATCAAATGTATATATAATTATATGAGATTTTACAGCATCAGATTGAGAAGAGTCCCAGTGGCCATCTGTGGAATCAGGTGGAAGCATCCAAAATGGCCATCTGCACAGGGAAGAGCTAGAGATGCTGTAGCAGTTGGCTTTTGAAGGTCTGGAAGCTCAGTGCACAGTCACGAGTGTGAGTCTCTGTTGGAAAGCCAGAGTCTCCACTGAAGCCTGAAGGAAGTAGAAGCCAATGTCCAAAGGCAGTGGTGAAGACTGGAGGGCAAGGGAGGCAAGACTTCCGTCTTCTTTTCCCTGTTACTCTGTCTAGGCCCCCGGTCTATTGATCAATGCCACCCACGTCCAGAGTGGATCTTCCCTTCTTAATCTGTGGCCTCCACATCAGTCATCTGCGACATACTCAAGGCTTTACTGATCTGCTAGGTGGCTCTTCTTCAAGTTAAACAGACCATCACAATTAAGGACTGCACTCCCTGATCAGAGTGACAACAAGAACTTCTGTTCCTCTTGCTGCTGTTTCTGGCACATGGTAGGAACATCATTCTGTTGAGGGAACAAAAGATTAAAATTCCTTTTTGTTCCTTCTGTCCTTGTGTTTTCTGTACACACAGACATGTTAATAAGGAATATTTTTAAAAATCTATGGCCTAATTGAAACATTCTTAGTTTTGAAAACTGCCTTATGAATTTCAAAAGGTAGATTAAGGAAGTTTATAAGGGACAGTGACTTATTTTTCATTCCTTTACCCAATCGTTATCCAAAGCTTCAACAGTTGTCAAAGGATGGGTGACAATAGTGAGTTAGAGGTAGAGGTCAGGGCCAGGCCTTTGGCATCCATAATCTCTTTGTTGTCATTGCAATGAGAAATTGGTTGTAGGCAGTGCTGTCTGGGTGATTTTAGAGGGTTCATAGGTTGCCTCACTGTTGTCTGCTGAAGACTGTCAGTGCTAAGCGCATTCACAATTATTGCTTTGACATTTTGTAGCACTGGGAAGAAACTGTGATTTCTGGCCAGGATTTTGATAGATAGTAGCTGAATATTTAAGAGGAAGTTTATGTGGTAATTCTGACCCCTATGCTAGTAGTAAATGTGATGATGCCATAGCAAATAGCAAAAGCTTTTCAGTCAAGCAGACATGGACTTGAATCTCAAGTTCTGGGATCTCTTTGCGATTCAGTGTTTGCTGTCTGCACACTGGGGGCCAGATTCCTATTTTGAGAACAGTCCTTGAGCCTTGGTTGGAGGGTCTGTGTTCTGAGCCTTGCATTTCAGAAGATCTTGATATAGTTTTCTTGTGGGTGGTGTAAGAGATTTACATACCATATGTTCAAATATTTGAAAGTCATAAATTAAACTGGTAACATTGATAAAGAAGAAATACATTTTTTTCCTTTTACATGAGCAAATGCCTACACAAAGACCTAAAAGCCCGAATCAAATCTAGAACGGAATAGCATGTGTGGAGTGAACTGACCTAGAAGAAAACTCGTCTCTCATTTTTTCTGTTTCTTGTTCCATGCACACTGTGAAGGGTCTCAGTCATGCAACCTGCCAATAAGTGTAAGTTCTAGATACGACAAATGAGTCACGTCCTCGCCTCTGATAAGTCTGGGTTCTGTCTAAGGCAGCTGCACATAACCATCTCTTTGCCTAGACATGTTCACAACAGTGCTTGGTCTTTCCTGGCCTCATGGACCCAAAGAAGAGGTCTTCTAGGTGCTGTATAGGTATAAGCGTCATCCATCAAAGAATTTCAGAATCTTGGATATTTAAGGCCCAGTCTAGAAGTTTGAGTTTTGAATGGGAAGACCCTTTTACTCCTGTAGACTCCTAACACTGAGGGCAGATGAACACCCTTGATGGTTTTGTAGAGGCCAACTCTCAAAATACCTTCAACAGATATTAAATATCTGGAAAATACATTTTTAGGTGGATATGAAGATTTACTTTAAGACTTTGATGAAAAATTTTTTAAGTGTTCCTAGTTGATAGCGTACATTTCCATTTCATCCAGATCGGAGAAAAAGAAACCACAGATAGTAAACACATGTTAAACTATACAGAGAAGAAATAACCCTTGAAATATTACAGTATTTTGAAGTACCTTACAAGAAATAAAGGAAACATTAGATCATTGTCACTACATATTAAAGATAAATATATTTCTCTATATCTCAAATTTGTAAATTGGAATTTTCCTTAAAAATTTGACAAATATCTATTGAGTCTGTATTTTTCTAGGTGTGACACTAGTGTCTCAGGATACAGTGATTGACAATACAGCCATGATCTCTGACCTTAAAACGCTTAGAGTTTAGTAGGGTAATAAACACATGTACACAGACATAGCAAAATCTGAGCTACAGAATGATGGGACAAAATCCCATCTTAACCAGCTAAGGACTAAGAACTGGCTCTTCCACATGGTGATATTTAAACTGGAATGTGAAGGATGCAGAGGATGTAGAATACTCCAGGAAAAGTAAAGAGCATACACAAAACTTTGAGGCTGAGAAGAACCTGGGAAGTCAAACAGAATATCTGTGAAGATCATGGTACCAAATGATATTAAAGAGGTGGGCAATTGTCAAATGATTGAGGGCTTCTGGGTTATACAAAGACTTCTGGATTGTATTTAATGTACAGTGTAAAATGATTTAATGGTTTGAACCAGAGAAATGACGTGATCCAACCTTCATGTCACTAGAAAAGATCCTTAGTATTATATAGAGAATAAATTTGATTAAGAGTCCATAAGGGATGGGGGAAACCAGTTGTTGAGGGGTTGAAAGTAGTGTGATCTAAACTAGGAGAGTAGCAGAGAAGGAGAGAGAAATGAATGGACTTGAGATGCAGATGGGGTGACACTAACATGATTTTACAGTTTGTTTGTGGGATATCGAGGTAAAAACAAGAATCAAGGTGGTGGTTGGGTTTCTGATCTCAGCATCTGTCTTCTACATGCCTTTCCCTGTTTATTGTGGCAATAGTCATGATTTCCCAGATTTACAACTGGCCTAAATGCTTGACAAAGGATTAATGAGTAGAGAAAATGTTGTCTTATAAATAGTGGAATTTATTCAACCACAAAGAAGAATGAAAACTTGTCATTTACAGGAAAATTGATGAAACTGGAAGACATTATGTTAAACAAAATAAGCCAAACACATGAAGACAAATACTGCATTTTATCTCATATGGAGGAATATTGGAAGCGTCTTTTTTAAATTCTTGATTTCAACAGCTTTGTTCACTGTCTTTAAACAAGGTGGTTGGAACAGATCTTTCAAATGAAAGAAGTCCTCAAAAATTCTAAGCATTTTCATCTTTTACCTCGCAAGTCACATTCTTCAGATTTTACCAAGGATAAGTACACTCATTTATTATGATGTAGACCTAGAAGTACCCTCCTCCCCACACTGAAGTCTCATGTGCTCACAGGTGGGGATTTTAGAAGTTGATCGGATTCTGAGGGGCGCTGTACTCATCAGTGGGTAATTGGAGGTGGTTATGCCCGGATGTACTGTCAGGAGGCACAGCATGGGCGGAAGTGGCCACAGGAGGTGTGACCAGGAAGGGCACATTCTTGTCACTGGCTTCCCTCTTCTCTCTGGTTCCTAGCTGCTATGAGTTAATGAACTTTGATCTGCCAGGTCCTTTTTCCATGCCATTTCCTTCTTGAAGCCAGCTGACCACTCATAGACTGAACTCTCTTAACCCAGGACCCCAAAGAAACCACTTCTCCTTTAAGTTGTGCGTGTCAGGTATTATGCCCTAGTGATAGAAAGTGACTAGTGTATTTCAGGCGTACCTTGCACAGAAGTCTTTTTTCCTTCTTGTTTAGCAAAAATTCATTTTCTAGGCAGGTATAGTGCTACATGCATACCTTTAATCCCAGCACTCTGGAAAGCGGATACAGAAAGATCGTAAATTCAAGCACAGTCTAGGAAACCTAGTCACTTAGTAAGAATCTGTTTCAAAATAGCAAAATTTTAAAATGAAGCTGGCATGATAGCTCAGTATGAAGTACTAGATTCAATCCCTAGTTCTACAAAGGAATTTTTTTTTGCATAATTGCTGACTTTTTTATAGCCAACTGACATCATGTGACCCAGGATAAGTTCAAGCCTGTTGTTACTTTAAGCATTTTACTGGGGGACAGTTATTGAGGCTATAAAGAGCACAAGGAAACAAGTTGTGGCTGTGAATCAGTTTAACTTGGATTATTAAAGTGTAGATATCTGTGTGACAGCCTGAGAGGACGAGAGAATAGACAGCTGGATACAGAGTAAAGTTCACAGTCAAGGACTGGATTGGACACGTACCTTTTAGAGTCATCGCCTTGCAGATACTGTTTAAAGCTAAGAGGATGTTGAGTTCACCTTGGGAGATGTTACAAAGAGAAAGGCAAGAAGGCTCACAGATGCCATTACTAAGTAATCAGGTAGTAAAACTAAGGATTTAGAAGTGGGCACAATGAGAGTGAGAGTTTACAGAAGGAGGACATGGACAGCTACTGGACATGGCAGTGAAACAGGTATTTTCAGGTTCTTACTGAAGTAGGTGAGAGACAGTGTCACTGACAAGATGGAATGGCAATCCTTCAATAGCTGGAACATTTTGTCAGCTAACCATAACATCTCAGACATCGAACGCTTTGGATAAACGAGGTATAAAATCAGTGCTATGATCTTCTAAGGGGTGTAGGGAGATTGGAGGTGTTGGGATTGAATCTGTTTGCTCATGGTATTACAGCTGTCTCATTCTTTGTTACTGCAACAAATCTCAAAACTTCAGTGAATATGAATTTCTATAGTACTTTGGTATGTCTTTGTTTTTCAAATAGAAAATCAATCTTAGGCTGAAAAGACAAGTATAAATAACTATAAGGTTAATTATATTTTAATAGTATGCAAAACAAACTATTGTAATGGCAGGTATCTTTAAAACAATTAGTATGTTCAAGATCACATATCCTACAATTACCATTTATTAAATAACATCCCACTTTGTGCATGAGTAGGTTAAGGCTTAGAAAGTTCTACAACCGATTCATTAGTGCCATAGTCTCAATATGGAACTAACCATGGATTCTAACCATGTTCTGTTGCTAAGTTGTCAACTGATAGAAATCGGTTAAGATAGAATCACAGGTTCCTCTGAAAATTAGATCAATATTTTTAGTTCATTTATTTGAAATGGAATTAATTTCTTTAACATTTACCAACTGATGAGAAATAAGAGCTTGGTTAACTTTGCAAAGTCATGTGAAGATTGGGAGTATATATAGACGAGGAAATTCAAAAAAATAAGGCATAGAATTAGCTATTTGATATGTAGTACCACACATACAGTTTTAATATTGTGAGTACTGCTTCTAGAAATTCATCCAGGAATATCCAAAATCTTGAATTACTTGAATTAACTTTAAGATGCTGATTTCAGGGTATTTGGCATATGTAGAATACCAAAGATTGTGGCTTTAGTTTTTCTAAACATTTAATTCTGATACAGTTTAGTCATTGATATGATTAATTCTTTTGTACTTGAGTCTACATTAAAATTTGAAAGATTGTTAGTAAGTGACAGAACATCTGTTTGCATATTTAGAACTCTAGAATAGCTATTCTAATAATACCACAATTGTTCAATACTCCCAGGGAGACATATTTTTACCTGCAATTTATTTCCTTTTTAGTTATTTTACTATAATAAAATTAATTAAATGATGTTAAAGTTTTCTGTTATAGGAACTTTATTTACAAAATATTGTGTAGAAAGACAACTATAGGAAGTAACTATCAGTGTTAAATATGATGGCAATATCAGGCTAAGCAGAGTAGGCATTACCTACATCCATTTTCCTCTTTAAAGGAATGAGATTACTTTTCACATATAATCATTCTAGAAAGAGTAATAGTTTAAATCAATAACAGCATAGTTAAGTCTGTGTGATGTTATTTAAGTTGAAGATAGGTAAAACTAATATTCAGAAGAGAAAACAAAATTGTGAATAACAAAATTATATTTATAAATATGAGTCATTATAGATGACACCAGAAGTGGGACAACAAAAGAAAAATAGAATAAAGTGCATAAAAGTAAAAAACCTTCTGTGTATCAAAGTACACAGACAACAGAGTGAAAAGAAAATGTGTGGAATAGGTGAAAATATTTGCAAATTATAAATTCATAACGGGTTAATATCCAGAGCATGTAAAGAACAACTAAAATTTAATTAACTGACAAACAACTACATGAAGAAAACGCAAACTATTTGAGCAGGTATTGTTCTAAAGAAGATATACAAATGGCCAAAAAGCACATGGAAATGCTCAACATTATTGATATTAGGAAAATGAAAATTAAAACTGAAACACATACTAGTATGGAATCAATCAAAAAGAAACAAAATAACAACTCTTTGGGAGCAAATGGAGAAATTGGAAACTGCATTGGTGGGAATCTAAAATGGTATCACTGTTGTGGAAAAGAGTAGACTACTTCAGGAAATTAAAAGTAGAATAAGCAATTTTCTTTCCAGCTATTTACCAAAAATAATCAAAGGTAGAGACTCATATAGATATTTGCACACCCGTGTTCCCACTATGATTACGCACAGTGACCAAAAGATGGAAACAATTTAAATGTTTATCGAAGGATGAATGGATGAATAAAGTGTGGCATTTTCATATGATGGAGTATAATTTTGTCTTAAAAAGAACAAAAATTCTGACACATGCCAAGATATGGATGAACTTTTAGATCATTATACTGAAGTAAAAAATACAAAGATTGAATGATTATACTTGTTTGAGTTAACTAGAGTAGTCAAATTCATATAAACAGAAACTAAAATAACTGCCAGTTGATGAGGGAGAAGGCAATGGGAAATTATGAGTGGACGCAGAATTTCAGGTTTGCAAGATGGAAAATGTGGACATGCATGATGGTGATGGTTGCACAAAAATGTGAGTGTACTTAATTCCAGTGAATCATACACTTAAAAATGGTTTAAAATGTAAGTTTTATGCCTGTTTTCCTAAAATTTTTTTAAAATAAAAAGTCATTGTAAGTAGAATGATTCTTAAAATATTTAAAAGAGTAGCTCCCACTTGTTAGCCAGCTGGAGCATGGAGGGGGAGAACCCAGAAGGAAGCTAAGCCCCTGCCTATCAGCCCGCTGGCCTGCAGGCTGGGGAGAGGAGAAGAGGCTGTCCCCAACCCCCATCCTGGGTTCAACCAGCTGATTTGGAGAAACTGTATTATTTGATTTGCTTTGCAACCCTGAACCTGAGCAACTATTTAGAGACCAACAATATGCAATATAGTAACTATTGTAGATTTCCTACTGTCTTATCACTGTTTCGATTCATTGTATTGCTGTTTTATTCTCTTTAAAATTAAATTTAAAAAATGGGAAAATAAAAGAGAAAATTTGAATTATAAGAGGTTGTATCAATATTGATAATTAACTACAAAACAATCTGAAAATATTTTCTAAGATGTTTCCTAAAGATTAAGGTATATGTTGATACATTGTAAGTCATTACATAATACTGTATTATAATGGTGTATGTTCTACTATTTAATTGAATATGAAGCAAAAATGTGCCAATGTATTGTTTTTTGGTTATGAAAATTTGCAGAACGTGATAGAGCAGAAGACAACAAACTCAGTCTACTTGTTTTTTGTTTTTTGTTTTTTTCTGTTGCAGATCTGTGACCACTTGCTTGCGTGGTTTCAAGGCACAATGTGGCACAGTGGCTCTTGGAAACTTTGGCCTTGGGTGGCGCTGCTCCTGCTTCCTGCTTCCACTTCTGTGACCGTCAGGGACAAGCCAGGTATCTCTTTGTCCAATTACCAGATGTTATTTATAGCTCTTAAGTTGTTTAAAGTAATCATTAAAACATGTGGTAAGGTCGGAGAGGCTATGGATTAGATCCACTGGTATAGAATAAATAAAAATTCACTGTTGTCTACTAGTCACCTTCACATAATTTTCACTGAAAACTTCTAGAAGTGACCTCATTTGTTACATGTGTTTTATATGTCTAACCTTTCCTATCACTTCTACAAGTGTAAATATATGTATGTCTGTGTCATTGTCTCTTTTTCCCTTTTCATAATTACTTGTCCAAATTGTTAAGTACAGAAACTCACCACTAATTAGGACTAACGAAGACATATGTAATATTAATTAAGGGAAAGAGAATAGGAAAAGCAAAAAAGAAATGTAGTTTGGTTATTTGTCAGTTTTGTGGTATATCAAACAAGGAAAAAATGTTCACAGGCCTTTTGAGTACCTTTTGTAGGAAATATAAAATATTCACTTGTGAAATTTCTGAGTTTATCAATCTTTTTATAAATATTTCCAGAGGTTTAAAGATCATTTGAAATATATCTTTATACTTCTGATTTATAAAACTAATTACTGTATGTGGTTAATTTGGAAGGCTGTTATTGAACATTGAGTATGTATACATTATTGAACTAGATGTACTTCATATTACACAGTTGAGTTAGACACACTGAAGAAGTTATCTGCTAGGGAAAAGAAAACTTAATTTCTCCTGTGATGATGATCACATATAATGTATTCTAATAATAATCCCATATGATGATGTGTCCTGACTTTGAGTCTTATCATATTCTTTTGAATCTTTTTTAGTAATTGTAACAGATATAGACACTTTGCTAGACACAAGTTGCAGAACACATAAAATAAAAATAGTAACTTATAAAGTTATAGCAAAACTTAGTCTTTCAGAGATTCATGTCTTTAAGATTTTACACTAATATAGCAGGAGATTCACTTCTTAAAATAATCCATGGTGAAAGTTTAAATATTCTATTACTGTATAAATGATATCCTGTGGATGTCATACCACCCTGGGGGAAAAACACTTTATTTGTTGAGAAATAAATCAGCAGGAACTGCAACAACTATGGCTATGGTTTTTATAAATAATACACAGGGGAGTTAATTCTGATAATGTTGCTACTTTTCTAAGTTTATGTCTCTTTAAAGAGCAGCATGTAATGTGTGTTACAATTTGAGTAGGAGAACTGACTTCTTCATTAGAAAGGAGAGTGAATCTTTGGGTGAGTGGGACACATTTTTTTGTCACATGCTAGTGTGTGATAAAGGTTCTGGATCATAACAGTGATCTGAAGGCTTTACGTAAATACTTCTCCAGTTTTAGTGATAGTGGGAATCACCTGACATATTGATTCTTGAGTGCTACTCTCAGAGAGTCCCATTATGCAGGTCAGGCTGGGTGGGATTTAGTCACGTTCCGTCTGTGGATTTAACACAGAAAGTCCGGGGGAAAGCTCTTGAAGAAACACTCAGCTTTGGGATACTCAGCTGACATTTCATTTCTCACTCTTTCTCAACTGGTAATCTGGCAATTTATTTTATCGTTTGGTGTTTTATTTTACTTTCTGCTTTTATTAATTTTTTTAAATTGGGGAAGAATACTTAACATGGTGTCTGTCCTCATGACAATTTTTTTGATGTATAGATAATTATTAACCATAAGCATGGTGATTACAGCATGTCTCTGGAAACTAATCATTTCATGTAACTGAACTTCTCTACCTTGGAGTCCCCCCTAAAATGTGCAAATGTTTAGTTTCTACCATTTTAGTTCCTTAATTGGGTTATATTGTATAAAGAACCACCAAAATGCGTATTTTCTGGTCTTGTTTGTTTTACCAAATTAAATGCTTTGAGAGATTTTCCTGTGAACATGCATTTAAAATTAATCTGAATTCTAACAAGATTCACACAACATTTTGGGACTGCAGGAAATTAATGAAAAATACTATTCAAGCTGCTTTTTACCATGCCATTTAGTAGAAGGTGCTCATGAAGTAATGCATGCTGAATGCGCCATGGAAATTGCTGCAGTTCAAGTATCGCTGGCATTAATTGAAAATGTCAGCACAACATCGTTGAAGAGATTCTTGACGTGTAAGACACGCTGGGCATGGCCTGGTGGGGGCTCTTCTTGTGTCTCCGGTCTTGTGTGTCTGATTCACAGTGCAAGTTTCCCTTTTTAGTTTCCTCTGTGCAGACCTGTGCGTGTGGTCACTCACCATTTTCCGGAGGGAGGTGATTACATCTAAAAATAAAATATAACAAATCTGAGGGAGAGGCTAGGGTTTCATCTTTGGAGCCTGTGAAGTTGTCAACAGTTTACTGTTAAATCTAAATATATGAAGGATAAGTTGAGTCTTGTAATTGCTTTACTTTATGGTGTGTTTAATGATTATTTGGAATAGTGTCCCAGATGGGATTGGAATTCAAGAGATTCAAATGGGTAGATTCAATAACTACTTGAATTTAAACCCTTTGAGGTATAAAGAATTCAGTCATTTCATATTCTTTTATTAATTTTACTGTTCCATTGACATTATGGAATAAGGCATATTTGTATATTTTCATATTGCTAATGAACTTGAGCGCCATAGTTTCATTTCTGTTACTTGTCAAAGGGAAGTGGGAACGAGAATTGTATTGAAATACATACACTGCTAGGTAACCTTAAAGCTTGCTGTAATCAGTTGCCTAAAACTGTTTCCTGTGTGATACACACCATCTATCAATTAATTCGTTTCTTCTATTTTCCTTAATGTGTTTTAAGACATAAGTATTAAATTATCCTAAGAACGTGAGAACCAAAAACCAGAGGTTAAAGAAAACAGGCGAACCTGAGATGACTGAATGCCATTTAAATAATAACAGTTTTAGCGTATAGCTTATACTTGCTGTAAACTGTCTAACTGTAACTGATTATAAACATGGATGGAAAGCTGAACACAGAAACTCTATTAAAATAGTTTTCTACTAATTTCCACAGAAAGCTTGTCTTCTGAAATATGGCTGTTTTGCTAGCTGATAGATACTTTACTCTTAAAATCAGAGCAAAACTATGCTACTATATAATTTTCTTTTATTATTTTAAGAAATACTAGAGTTCAACATACACAGTAACCATGTAAAAATCCTAGTATTGAGAACTGTACTTCATAACTCCTAAATTTGGAAAATGAAGTAAAGCACCACAAGGATTAGGTAAAATATATGGCTCCTTGTATAGCTCCTAACCAAGTATTTTCTTATGGAGGAATAGGTTTGGATCAGACATCAACAGTGAGAGTGTTTTTGTTAACCTTTGTGACTTTTCTTGAAAACAGCTGTTCCCATTTTTTCTTGTTTGATCACTCTTTCACATCACTTTTGTTAATATTCTGGTCCAGCACACTTTGCCTATTTTTGTAAATCATTGTTTTTCTCTCAACCTAGGTTACTAGATATTCTTCTATAAGGTGTATTGGCCAAGTCTGGAATGCACAGGGATCCTTGAGGGCAACTACTAACAATGAAATGAAGAGACCCAGTTTCCCTTTCATACAATTAGAAGTCAGTTTTAGCCTTTAAAGAAATGCAAAATACCTAAACGCTATTGTCCATCCATTTACAAAGCTGTTCGCTATCTGTGGTAGATTGTTGCTCTTTTCTTCTGTCACCTGTAGTCTGGACTGCTGTCATGATAGGTTTGATCCTGATAGGTATGCCTTGAACTTTGCCATGATAGGGGAAGGAAACACTTCACCTCAAAGCAGTTGAGATAAGATTGATAAACAAAACATCTCTGGAAGAGGCCGGTTTGAATTGTGCTTTCGTACACCTTACACAGTCTCATTCATCCCCAAGGTTTTAGATACGATTTTTATGTCACTCATTCCCAAATTTACTTCTCAGTCTGGACCTCTCTGTTTTGCATTCCATGTATTTATTTATTTGATAAAGAATTTTTAATAACATAAAGTATTTGTACATATTTATGGAGCACAGTGTGATAATTCACTACATACCAGCCACTTAATTAGAATTTTCCTCTCCTTAAATATTTATTATTTCTTTGTGCTGGAAACTCATGAACTCCTACTTTCTAGTTCTTTGTAAAATTTAGAATAAACTGTTGTGAAATAGAGTCACACTGGTTATGCCTGGTTATGCCGTGGAACAATAAAATTAGTTTCTTTTAGGGGTGAGGGTGTATGTAACTCAGTGGTCAAGTATTTACTTAGCATGTGTGAGGCCCTTGGCTTCCTCCTTAACACCTCTAAAAGCAAAAGAATTTAAAAGAGCTGGTTCTCCCTTGTAATAATATTCTGGTAACTGTTATCCAAACTCCCTCCAGCCTCCTTCTGCTCTACTTTTCCTAGCATCCACTGATCACTTTTCTACTCTTTACTTCATTAAAATCAACTTTAAAAAAAAAAATTCTACATATGAGCAAGAAAATGAAATATATGTCTTTCTGTGTCTGATTTATTTTACTTAACACAGCTTCAGTTCCATCCACATTGCCACTGACAACAGGATTCCATTCTTCTTTATGTCTGAATAATATTTAGACACCACATTTTCTTCTGCTTATCCATTGATGGGAATCTTGGTCAATGCTATATTTTGGCTATTGTGTAAGAGCCACAATAAGCATAAATATGTAGTAACCTCTTTTGTATGCTGAGTTTATTTCCTTCTTGTATGTGCCCAGGGGTGGTACATTTAGGTCATATTATGATTCGATTTTTAGTTTTCTAGGAAAACTCCATACTGGTTTCCATAAAGGCTGTACTAACTTTTATCCCATCAACAGCGTACAGGTGATCCCTGTTCTCTGCATCCTTTCCAACATTTATTTTTTTGCCTTTTTGATAATAGCTATTTTTAATTGAAGTGAGATGATATCTCATGGTAGTTTGGGTTGGCATTTCCCTAATTATAGTGATCATGAGCATTTTATATACGTTTTTGCCTTTGCATATCTTTTTTTGAGAAATTTGGATCACTTGCCTACTTTAAAAATTAGATTATTTGAGGTCTTTTCTGCTGTTGGGGGTTTAGAGTTCCTTGTAGATGGAAAGCACTAATCCCTTGATTGTTGAATTATTTGCAAATATCTTTTCCTGTTCTGTAGGTCATCTTGTCACTCTGTTGTTTCCTTTGCTGCCCTAAAATGTCCATTTAGTAATTTTGCCATTTGAATTTCTAGTGGCATCTCAACATTTCAAATTCCTGCTCTCTCACCACTAATTATCTTTGTCTTATTTGCTCATATTTTCTCTGATTGGATTAGTTTTAGTAAATTAAACGATGATCCATCTAGGCAAGCCAAGATTCCTTCCTACATCCAACCTATTCGCATGTCTTGCATTTTCTCATATCTCAATTCCTTTCCTTTCTTCCATTTTCACTGTTATCTTTTTATTCCAAACTGACAACATATCTGGCCTCACCAAGCGTGGGCAACAAGACAGAGTGACTAGATAAACAACCACTCTAAATCTCAATTAAGGTAAACAGTGGATACTTTTTTTAAGAATAAATGTATTTCAGATATTGCTTGGGTCAAATTTGCATTTAAAATACTTTGGTTGTCTATCTGACATTCAAATTTGAGGAGTCTTATATTTTGTTTGCTGTATTTGGCAGTGCAACAGGAGATAAGGGGAGCAGAGGCTATCTTACTTATAGAGGGTCAGGAAAGACTGCCTTGTGTATGAACATTTAGACCAAGACTGAGGGCAGTGAGAGGAAAGCACAGGAAGCCCAGAAAGCAGTTGGAACCATGGCCCTGGGGCAGAACCCTGTGCCACAGAGGGGAGAAATAACAGGAAAGTCCCCACGACTGGGGTTAAAGGACGGGATGTAAGAGGGCGTGGATGTAAGAGGGCGTATGATACTAGGAAATGGATCGATTCTTTGTGTGTTGCCAAAAAACCTGATTTTTAAAAATTTATTTATCTATTTATTTTTGGTGAGGGGCTAGGGATTGAACCATTTGGTACCAAGGAGAAAAGTTGGTTTGTAGGAAATGTGTTTTATTTCAGCTCTGCCACTGAGAGGCTCTGTGATCTGTGTCTCCTGGATGACTTGTACCCATGATTCAAAGGGAGAGAAGGGTTAAAACTAAGAAGTATGTGTTTATTTGTAGGTAGCCCAGGTAAAATGCTGATATATGCAAAGCTCTCCAAGCTGCCTGCCTTTGTGTATCCTCTGGCCCTTTTTGATACTCCTCCTACCTCCAAAATTGCTCAGGTTCTTCGAATCACATAAGAAGAGAAGTGGATCTGATAGTCATTGACTTCTTAGAATCATTTTGTTAAAGACATCTATATTTAGCTGGGGATTTAGCTCAGTGCCATAAGTGCCTGCCTTGCAAGCGCATGGTTGTGAGTTCAATTCCTGGTCCAAAAAAAATAAGACTAGAAAGACATCTGTATTTGCTTTTGAAAAGCAAAGCTGATTGTGGCTCTATACACAGTGTTATCTTTTGTGATGCAATTTAAATCATTGCTTTTGAAACGTTCCTTTGAGGTGAGACTTTGAGAGCGTGGTCTCTGTCTACTTGACGCCATATTTATATAGTTGAGTCTTATCTATGACTCTTGAACACACAGACACCTTGCCAATATTTAAATAAGTTGGCATATCCAACTTATTGTACTCACTTCACTGCCTTGTCATTTTTTATTCAATGGATTCATAAGACTTCATGCATTCAGATTATGATGCCTTAAATCTGACCCTCAAATAACTAGCATTTAGTTTTAATTTGTTTTGTTCAGCTTTTTACAACAAACCATGGGTTCTACAGATACGAAATGGCATTTCATTTTCATAAACTAGCGATTTTTAATGGAGAAATACATACATATAGCTAGAAATGTTGAATTCCATTCATTTCAAAGCAACAGGTTTATTGCTTTGACATCATCAAACATTCACTAAGTCCTTGGAAGGGTTTAAATAAGATATATACTGCTTCCAACTTGGAAATAGGACAACATACCTTCCCCTCATTACTGAAGTGTCATAGTGGAAAGTATCTTTTCACTGGCTTGAAATTTGTTTTGCCAGTCATCCACTGACATATATATATATATATATATATATATATGCGTTTTTGTACATTCATATACATATGAATTTATATATGTATACATGAATTTAAAGTTAATGTTACTATAACCACATAGTCATTCAGAGTCATTGTAAAAATTTAATCAGAAATTAGGTTTTTAAGTTTTTATAAGAATCATTTTAGCATAAATTATTTTCTCTAGAAATGCTGTTTTTTTAAAAAACTGAGTTATTACACAAACCTAAATCAATGAATGAATCAGTTTGGTGGAGTTTTGCATGTGTATTTATAGACGCATGTAACAATCACTCTGATCAAAATGTACAACATTTCCAGAATTTTAGATGGTTTATCTGTGCCTGCTATAGGTGACATTCAATCAGTCAGTGCAGCCACTAACCTGACACAGTTTAACTGTTAATACTCTGGAACTTCAAATGGTACTAGCGAGTATGTATTTTGGGAGGAACGATAATTTTTTCCACTTAATATTATGTATGTGAGGCTCCTCTAGTGTTCTGTTTTATTGCTATATACTGTTTCATTGTATATACCACAATTTATTCTCTTGTTGAACTATTTTTTTGGTTGTTTCTGGATTTGGACACTTGTGAGTAATGCAGTCATGTATATTTTCATCTAAAGAGATAATTTATTTCATTTTTTTGCTACCATTTCTCTTGGGTCATTAAATTTCCAAGTCATGCTGTTCATGTATATTTAGCTTTAATGAACACTGTCAAATAGTTTTGAAAAATGGTTGTACTAATTTCTCATACCACAAAAAATGTGCGTGGGTTGTTGTTTTGGTAGAGAAGTACTTATATGGATACTGTTGGAAATACCGAATTCTGTTTTTTCTGCATCACATCCTCATGGACACTTGGTGACATCAGTTATTTAATTTTAGCCATTTAATGGTAGCTGTTTATGGTTCCATTCTGCATTCCCTTGATGACTAATGATTTTGAAGACTTTTTAATGTATTGGTTGACAATTTTAAATTTTTCTTTTGTGAAGTACTTTAAGATTTTTGGTACATATTTAGAAATGAGTTTTTCAATACTTTTCGTATTGATATACATATACCATTATATATATATATAGATATATATATCAATGTATATATTGATATATATAGCAATGTGTATATATATACATTGATATATATATATCATTGATATACCATTGATATACATATCATTGTATATTCCGAATATAACACTTATTAGAGATATGTTTTGCAAATGCCTTCTGATTTATTGATTGCTTTTTTCACTCTTCTAAGATCATTTTTTGATTAAAAAGATTTTGGCAACATTCCATTTATTAACTCTTTTCCTTTGTGAGTGATGCTTCATGTGTCCCTTTGAAAAATCTTTGCAACACCAGCACACACATAAAATCTATGACAATTTAATGTGCTTCCTGTACCTGTTTTATTGTTTTACTTTTCACATTTACCATTATATCTAGTTAATTTCTGTGCATGGTGTGAAGTAGGATGCAAGGTCCAGCCGCTTCCTGGAGATCCAGCTGACCCAGCACCGTTTATGGAACAGATCACCATCCTCTTTTTCAACTGAATTGCTGCAGTCTTTTGCAGTCAATATGGAGACTATATACGCACGGGTCTGTTTTGGCAACCTGTTTTGGGGACCCTTTAGTCTGTTGCACGGATCTGTTTTTATTTACATAGCACAGCCTACACTGTAAGATTTCCTGATATACCATAGTTGAAGTTCTCCAAGTTGTTGTTCACTTTTTTTTCTTTAGAAGTTTTATAGTTCCATGTGTGTTTGAGAATCAGTTTATCAGTTTTCACATACACGCACATCACTCTATCGGGAGTTTAATCATTGTTGAACCAAATCTAGGGATAAAATTAAGAATTGGCATTGTAATAATATTGAATACTTGTTTATTCCATCAACATTTAGGTCTTTATTCTTTCCAGCAGTATCCTGTAGTTTTTAATATGGGCATCTTAGGTAAGAAACTTGGTTTTTACAAAAACAAAATCTATGAATGCAGATACAAAGTTGGGTCTTCTGGTTAAGTATTTTAAGATGAAGGTCTGTGATGTCCTGGTCCAGTGAAGGTCTCAGGACCTGAGAGTTTGAACTGGAGAGTCAGCAACTTCCATTCTCACAGAGCAGACTTGATGTTAAGCAGTGCATTTCCTGTCCGTCTTTAAAGCTTTTAGGCCATAAAACCCAAACATAAATTTTAGACACAGAGAATTAAACTCATGATTGAATGATGCCAAAATATTTAATCAACTCAGTTTAAGGTCTTAGTTTAGTTACCTTGGCATAATCAGAAAATCGATAAAAAAATTTTGTATTAACTATTTATAGAAACCAGCCAAAAAGGAGATTTAAACATATCTTTAGATCTTTAAAAAGTAGAATTTGCACATACATTACTGTATTATTGTGGGGTGGTCATATTGGACATGTAAATTCACTGTTAGTGGAAATTTAGTTTTATTCCTTTGGGTAGCACTAAGATATTGGATTGTAATTAATACTTTGTTGAACTTTTACTCCTTTTTTTCATTATAAGATGCTTCTGTATAACAGAGATCTTTGTTTCTTGGCTTTAGAATTTATTTTAATTATTTTCATTCATATCCCCATCTGTACTAAAACTTTAATATTACCTCATGCCAAAACCTGAGTCAAAATGATTGTAAAAGATAGTACATTAGTAGTTTAACTAGTAAAGTATATTTTGAATAGGAAAATTTAATGGTGTAAAGTTGATTCATTTCTTAGTGTCAAATATGCAGAAACAGAATGCTAGAATAATGCTAATAATAACCACAGCTAATAGTAACAAGTACTCACTGTATACCAGTCCTGTAAATACCATATATAAATAATCAAATGAAATCCTTGCAAATACATTAGATGAAGGTAATATCCTAATCTTCATTGTACAGAAATTCTATAAAGTGGTACAATTTATTTTTATTTTTATCTTGTTTCTGATTGTATTGGGGCATTCAAATTTATTTTGAACACTTAGTGGAATCTTGGTGTGATGGTGCAGGCCCAGAATCTTAACACCGTGAGAGGTGGAGGGAGGAGGATCACAAGTTCAAGCCCAACCTAGACAATTTAGTGAGAACTTGTCTCCAAATAAAAATTAATAAGAGCTGGTTCTGTGGCTCAATGTGAATGCCTTAAGTTCAACCCCCAATAACAAAAATAAAAACGATATGACAAACATAGTGCAAATAACTTCTACTTTTTTTTAATAGAAAAATCATGTCCTGTGCTGAGAACAGAGGGAAGTCAGTTTACACAAGATAACAGAAATCAACTTGAAGTTTCAGGTAAGCATCGTAATCCTTTGTAAAGAAGCATTCACTGAAAATTTTCACCAAATATGAAACACAGTGGGGTGATTCTTTGGCACTGCAATTCAAGATCATAACAATGACGTAAAAATTGTAACAGTAAGTACTTTAAAACTGCTGAAAGCAGAGTTCTGTATAGTTTAATCTAAGATCAGTAACACTTCAGTTTGTTGGAGAAAAAAGTTTCTTAAAATTATAAAGGTTGCATGTACAATAGAAATTTTTAAAAAGGAAAATCTATGAGAAAGAAGACCTTACTGCCCATATATTGTTACTAATATTATAGAATTCCTATTTTTCTCCTCCTCCCCTCTCCCCATTTTCCTCCCACTCCTCCCTTTCTGTCTCTGTCTCCCTCTCTCTCTTTCATAGATAACATATATTGCATTGAACTTCCAAGCTTTTCTTATCAGCATACATTATCTAAAAGCATAATTTCCCTGTTTAAATTTCAAATGAATATCTCAACTATTTTTGTCTAATTTTGATTTACTCTTCAGCCATACTTGAACAAGCTTCTGTGACTCTCTATTCAGCATAATCCCTAGGGCAGTGATAGCCCAAACTTCTACTCCAAACCCATCTTATTTATCATAAACAAACCTGAATACTGAGGTGTCAGTTTAGAAAAATAACAACTCATACTACTTGTGACATCACTGCGGACAGGGTTCTGTGTGTCCTCTGCGGAACATGGTTTGCTACTGTTGTCCTAGGTCAAAGGAAATTAGTTTTTGAGTGCTTCAAATGTATTTGTGAATTTTCTTCAGAAAATTGGCTATGCATTCTATTTGCACAGTAAATTTCATCTTCCTCTGCTCTACAAGGAGAAAAAAAAGTCAAGAAATTTTGCGCAAACTGCAGGGTTTTATCTGAAGTGTTTAACTGTAAATTTATAAATACACACAACAAAAAACCTAGTTTACAAGAATAATTATTTCTAAAAGTTTGTTAAATTTAATAAAACTGCAAGATTAAATAATTGTCACACTTTACAGGTTTTGATTTAGGAGAGAGTTTTTCTCTGAGACACGCATTTTGTGAAGGCGATAAGACCTGTTTCAAACTGGGAAGCACTCTTCTTATTAGAGACACTATGTAAGTAAAATAATAACTTTTCTCTACATTTTGATAGTATCACAAAAGCTATTTTCTAGAGAGATTGTAAATCATTTGTTTAAAAAATACAAAAGATTCTTAATAGTGTCATTGTAATGTGGATGCTGTAACACGTGCCATTTATGTATTTGCTGTTTATAAAATTTTTGCACTCTGGTCTTTGTTCTGTAGTGCAAATTCAGATTATACCCATAGAAGCATAATCTTTAAAGAATGGTAATGAAATACATATAGATATAATCAATATTAGATTTTAGAATATGAACTTTAAAACAAAAGACACAATATATGTTCAGAGACAAAAGAGTGATACTGATTTGTGTCTATTTCTATATTTACTATGCTTCATAATAAAATAACTTAGACATTAGTTGTTTACTTTATATCCTTCAGGGTAAAAATTAAGGAAAAATGCTTTAGAATTGTATTTTTTAGCTTGGTTTTTATTTTGTTTTAAGGTAAACCTACCAAAGTTTTCCTTTGCTATTTTTACCTTTTTTTCCCTATGAATATCCCTACAATTAAAAAAAAAAAACCACTCATCAACAGATGAATGGATGAAATAGTACTCCATCAGAAAGCCATTTGTAGGAAAATGGATACACTCTGAGACTGTAATGCCCAGTTAAATAAATCAAATACTGAAGGTTAAATATTGTGCTTTCTTGATTTTTCTTTATATAAGAAACCCAAAGCAAAATAAAAGGTGAGTAGAAAGAGAGAGAGAGAGAGAGAGAGAGAGAGAGAGAGAGAGAGAAATGAACATTTTGGAGGCAAAAAGGGGATCTAGGAAGAAGGCCAGGAAGGAGAGGAAGGAAAGGGAAGGAAAAAGGATTAAAATGTGATACGTGTGTGTACCAATTCTCCGCAGCGTATGTATTCACTGTGTATTTCAAACATACACTAAAGAGAAGAATCACTTGCCATTTAAATAATGACAGTTTGTCAGCAACTTACAAGGGACAATAATGCTCCATATGATGGCAATAATTTGAAGATAAATCAGTTGCAGTTAGAAAGCTGGTAGGAAGGCAGCTAGCTGTTTATGTCATTTACTTCTTGAGTCAAATGTGAATTCAGTGCAATGAAAAAAAAGCATCGAAATTCCATTTGATTTAATGTGCTATGTAGATGTTCTTGTATTAAAACATATATGAATGTTTTCACTTTATAATCGGTAACCTAATATTTAAATTACGGACAAAATTGTCAAGCATCTCAACATTGGGCTGGGGATTTAGCTCAGTGGTGTAAGCACCTGTCTGGCAAGCTTGAGGTTGTGAGTTTGATCCCTGGTACCAAAACAAACAAACAAACAAACAGTATCATCTGTCATCTTATGGCTTATCTTTAGATGCTTTCTATAAACTACTGCAGGTTCATAACTCACTCTTTAAGAAAAGTATCTTTGAAACTTCCTATTTGAGGTACTTTAAGTAATTTTAGTTTAATGACACGATTCCTTAAAGATAAACTGCTCATTAACTGGTGAGAAACAAGGTGTTAGGGAAGAGGTAAGGGATGAGTGACAATGTGGGGAGTGACTGTCACTCAGCACATCTGACTGCATAGACTTGCCCTAATATGTGGCTACTGAAATAGGTGGCATTAGAGGTGCAGACTTGTGCTGTCATGGTCAGCTGTTCAGGTGGCCTTCGAGGTGGACTTGAGGACAGCACAGTATTGCTCATCTGGGTATACATATGGTATGAAACCCACAATGCGCAATAGTTCATTTATAAATGGGTACACATATACATATGCATCTTAACTAGTAGTAGATAATTTTAATTAAGAAATATCTAGAAAAGGCAATTTATTCTCTTCCAGAAGTTAAGATGCCTTTTTTTCCCCTTCCTGCTTTCTTCCTGAGATTTCTACTCATGTAATTCTGGCCAGTTGGCAAAATAATTGGAGAAAAACATTTTAAAATTCACAGGACTTGTATAAAAGAAGACTTAGCCAACTTTAAGTAGGTGCATTAGAAAACTTGTTGCCAGTTTTAAGCAACACGATTCCCCTTTGAACCCATGAGATGATAAATCTTCGGCTTGACTTGAAATGTATTTCACAACATTTGGCTGTGAATCACGACCCAGTCCCTGGGCAGTCCATGTAAGTGAATTCTCTGGCTCTGAGGACCGAAGCTGGTGCTTTCACTACAGGAAACTGGAGGGATCTGGTTAAGCTGACTAGTGAGTGTCAAGTAGCTTGGCTCGGCTCCACTCAAATTTTCATCACTGAGCCAAGTATGCTAGGATGCTTGCCTCACATGATGCCATTTTGGTTTTTCATTGAGCCTGGAGTGTGATTGCACCTATTTATATAGATTTGTAAATAAGCTGCCCTGCAGAATCAGCATGGGAAAAGACAGAGCCATTTTATATGGAAAATGGGGATTCTTTCCGGGCCTGAGCTCGCTTTTATTGTTGCAGCATATTTTGGGTGAGACTCAAGAGAAAAGAGACTTGAATGAGTATGCTGGTCCGATACCAGCTGGGCACACTCAAAGCCTTACCCCTGGCTTCCTGTGGGATTCCCAGGGGCGACTCTGGTGGAGGCCCTGCAGATAAGCATGGTATATACTTCGAGGGGGCACAGGCTCAGGGGGTGGCCCAGCCATGGGCTTTGAGTGTGTTGTTTTTGAATTAATAGCCATTCTGTAGTTGCAATTAGATAGCAGCCAGAAGTTCTGGGGGTGCTATTATACAGTAGGGTGACTATCGATAACAATAATGTACTGTGTACTTCAGTGACCTAGAGGAAATAAGTGAGTTTTCAGCATAAAGAAATGATAAGTTTTCAGAGGAAGATATGTTTACCCTGATTTAAACATTACACTATGCGTATGTGATTAAAACATTACATGGTGCCACATTAATATGTACAGTTTTTATGCTTTATGGGTCAGTTAACGTATATTTTAAAAAATAAGAAAGGTAACCACAAAGTTAGAAAAAATAATTGCCATTTGCTCGCCAGGAAAAAAATGTCAGTGTATACTTCAGAACATTAAGGAAAGTATTTACATACAAACAGAAATGAGCAGGTCTTAAAGAAAAGAAAAATAATTGGAAGGGACCATCTTAATTTGCATTTGATATTTTTATAAACAATAATCCTCAGCAAGTAGGAAATCCTAGTTCATACAATCACTTGGAATGTGCATAAAAGATGTTTTGGAATCTTCAGGTCCTCTGGGCTGCAGCAGTTCCCTTGGAAGTAATTCTGAATATGAGGAAGAGTGTTAATGTGCAGTGCAGCATGATTCGCACTGTGTGTTTGCTATTGCTGAGTGTTTTATCCCATAGGCTGTCTTTTCTACATGGGCCTTTGCATAACCTCCAGATTTTTATTATTAAAGATAGCACTACAGCATATAGGAAACATGTTTATCTGTACTCATTATTTCTATAAGATTGACTTTTAGAAATGAAAACCATTTTCAGGGATATTGGTGCATACTACTAATTGTGCTATCTCATGGCCCTCAACAGTGTCAGGCGTTACTATTTTTCAATGTTGTAGTTTTTTTTGTCTTTTTGAGACAGGGTCTCATGCAGTTAAGGCTGGCCTTCAGCTCACTTTGTAACCCAGGTTGGTCTTGAACTCACAACAATCCTCCTGCCTCAGCCTCCCAAGTGCTGGGATTATAGGTGTGTGCCACTGTGCCTGGCTGTGTTTTGTTCTTAAATTTAAAACTCACACAATTACAAACAGAATCTGCAGAGTGTTGTATACATGTTTTAAAATGTTTCTGTGTGGCTGGGCAGGTAGCATCATAAGTCAGTGAAGTAAGATAGTTTAGTCCAGAGCCTATCATTTTAGCCATTAACCTTTTGCTGAGAATCACTATGAACCCAGCATGCCTCTAGACTCTGCTTCCAAGAATGTAAATTTTTCTTGCCTCCCTGGAACCCACTAGAGATACCCAGTACAAGAAAAAGCAATGCTTCTCTCTTGCCTTCTTTTAAGAAAAAACTAAGACCATATTGACTTCTGTCATTCAAGCTTAGGCTACATGACTCAAATCCTACCCCTTCTCTTATAAAGATCATCTAAAGACAAGTTTTCAAGATTTTCATTCCTTCCCTCAGAAGGGCTTGTTTTCTAGCGCGTTTTTCAATGTCTTTGGGTCGTCTCCAAATATACTCAAAACCAGTTAGAGTCTGAAGCTCAAAACTATGTTTGGAACTCTGATTCTGAAGCTTGTAATTGCTGAATATTATAGGAGGATTACTTACAATTCCATTAAGCTATGGAGAACGAGTGTTTATGCACCCCCTGGGTTTTCACTGGGGCAGGCTTTCATTGTGTGGAGAGCAAGTTTCCTGTATAAAGACATGTGACTTAGTTAAGAAGTTACCCAGCTGTTTTTATGAGATTTGACTGTGTGTGACACATAACTCTTTATGTCATTGCTGTATTTCCTAAATTATAGTTTGGCATACAGAGAAGGTATGAGGTTAGTCACTGAGACATACATTCTTAAAATGCAAAGAAAAGCCTGCTAGGTTCACAGTGACTGAATTCTTCAAGTTAAACAATTTAGGACTATTGCATGTATTAGGTATAACAGAATTTTAAGTTTGCTATTATACATATTTTTAAAAATGCGTGGAAACTGGATATGGTGGCATACACCCATAATCCTACCACTCAGGAGGTAGGGTCAGGCAGGAGGATCATCAAGAGTTTGAGGACAACTTGAGCTATGCAGTGACTCAAGGCCAGCCTGAAAGACATAGTGAGACCCTGTGTCAAAAACAAAGTGAAACAATGTGTATGGAAATATTTACTTCTCAGTAGTTGCAAAGATTTATCTTACTTTTTTTCTACAAAATTCAGAGATGTTAAAGTGTACCAATAACAAACAAATCACTTGCTATAAAAATGGCCACTGAAGTGTAAAATAATGTGAAATTATTACAGTTCAGTGTTTTTGTTTACTAATTTGTTTACTATCACCAAATTTTCCTTTTTCAAGTTTTACATAACTCAGTATTATTTTGGGAAAAATGGAATGTATAGGTAATTGATTATATGTGTTTCTACAGCATTCACACAACTTTAAAATTTTTTCATGGGCTTGCATATTCTGAGAGAAATAACAGTAAATGTACAGAAATGTTTTACATTTCATGTCTATTTGTGAATGTTGGTAGATTAAACTTTTGTTAAAATATATTTCTATTTCACGTGAATTGTAAATTGAGAAACTATACATGAATTTATTTAGTATTAATTTGTATTTAATATTTTAATTATTAACCTAAGATGTATGTATGGCTTCCTTATCACCATCATAGAGTTTTTATCAATTAGTTACGAAAAAAGGCTCACACAAAATGAAATACAGGTGAAAACTGCAGTTCACTCACAAACTAACCCACCTTATAGCCTCACATGCATATACCCTGTTGAAAGAAAAGAGACTGCATTGTCATTGATGAGGAAAAATGAGCAGTTTCTCAGTTGCCACATTGGCGCGCAGGGCAGAGCACTAGCACAGAGCTCACCTCCCTGAGGTCCAGGGTTTGCAGAAGGAAGCAGAAGATGCGGTACATGCTGCTGCGTGAGGTTCTTCCATTAGGGGAAAGAAATGAAAATAATTCTAATTCTAACCATACAATCAATGCCGTAAGGGCCCGGAGAGGGCCAACATCTGCTATCCATGAGAAGATAAGAGGAAATTCAGACTGCTGTATTAGAACAGGGTTTGAAGGCTGAAGAGAGTATGGAAAATCAGAGGTGGATGGTCAGGGGGAGGGAAAACACCCCAGCAGGGCGCAAAAGCCAGGAATTAAGTCACGGGGCCGGGGCCAGAGTTTAAGGTATGGAGAAATTTACCGAACATTATGACACAACTGCTCTCCTAGAAAAACACTGACAGTTTGTAGATGCGTATCAAAAGTGGCAGGCAATTTGATTGTCTCTGATACCCTTGAATATTCCTTAAACCCCTGGCCAAATTCCAGAAAACTGATACAGTTTTTCCCACATCCAGATGGCTTCAGTTCTTATTTAAGTCTGTGGTCATTTAAAAGTAGTAATTGGCTTCTCCAAAAATACAGGATCAGAAATGTGTTATTTTTCTGTAGATTCCATTGCCCATATTAAAAGTCCCCTTCTTTAAGCAGGCCCAGTAATTGAGCAATTTGTCAAGTTTTTCAAGTTAGAGACTGTATCCTAACACGATAGTAAATAGTTCTTAGTATATGCTAGTTGAATTATCAAGACCATAAGTTGAAATATTGCAAGAGTGTTTTAGTTTTGTTGGTGGATTATGTAACTATTTGGCTCTTTTAGGCAACCAAGAATTTCTTTCCACTAATGTGTCAAAAGCAAAGTATATTATTTCTAACTCCTTTACTAGATTTTTTAGTTCAGTGGACTACAGAATAACACACATAAAATTACCCCATTCTAATAGGTAATGATTTTTCATTTTGAAATGTTTTATGAGTTTTTGAAGTGCTTTTGCCTTATATTTTTTGCTACTACAGTAATCTCTGATGCAAGTATCATATCACCGTTTTATGGTGCAAAAATTCAAATTGAGTTCAAGCTAGTTCATGTAAAATTCCCAAAATAGTAAATGGAACAGTTAGATCTAGAAAGAACTCAGATCTGCCCTCCCAAATCCAGGACCATTTCCTATTTATTATGACTAATTATGTGTAAATTATCTCTTCTTAAAATGTCTCTATGCCATTTACCTAGAGACTAATGAAGAACCTGTTAAATATACCACTTCGCCATCATAATAATATAAACGTCTTCATGAAGTAAGGTGTTCTAGCTCTGTAATTACTTGGGCCAACTTAGTTAGCATTGATTAATCTTTCTCTATTGTTGGAGTGTAGGTTACGATTTTGTTGTCATTATTCACTTTCTGTCCAGTGAATCCTATCTTGTAATTCTGGGCTGAACCGCTGCATGGAGGGAGTTGTGTGAGTATATCCATGGAGCAGGCATTACAGAATCCTGGAGCTGGGAGAGCAGGCATGAAAGCATGTACTCCAATCCTCTTTGATCTTATTTGGCCCATAAAGTGCCCTGAGGCTTAATTAGTAATTAACCTAAGGTGGTAGCAAGTGTTTTGCTTTTGTGTTGCAAACCTACAAACAGATAAGCATGACCTAAAGTGTGTGAGGTAGCAGGAGAATTGATGTAGTAGTGTTTCTTTTGTTATACTGCTGTTTAAGAATAACTTTATAACAACTCTAGAGAGGTTGTTTTGTGTTTATGGAATGCTGATTTTCCAAATCTCATTAAATGGTCTGACCCATACTCCTAGACACAATGAAATGAGAAGAAAGAATCATTGTTTCAATGATAAATTTAGAAATTTATGGCAACAAAGGAAGAATAATTGTTCTAGTTAATACCTTGTTAGGTTATTATGATTCCAATTCTTTCAGTTTAACCAGTGGCTAATGAGAAAATAGACATGGTAACCAAAAATATTGTTTTTTATTTCACACAACTCACATAAATTAGGTATACATTGCCCATAATCTCAGGTTAGTCATTGTTACATTTCCTAAAATACATTTGTTCCAGATTGAATGAAATATTAAAATTTTAAACTAAAAGAATAAAATATCCAAGTAATTGATTAATTTCTCTCACCCTAGACTTATGCAGTTTGGAAACGATCACAAGTTTGGTGAAGATTTTAATTAAATTGGACATGTGTGTTGATGCTGGGAAATTAACATATGATACTGAGTTGACCAAGTAATTCCTCTTAACATCCTCTCCACCCCTCAGAATCCCTGCCCTTCAGCCCTCTTCTCTGTAGGCAGGCCTCCTACTTGCAGAAGTTAACCCTTCACTTGTGGCCTTAATCCCCTCTTCTCTCCCCTCCCCCTAAGACCTTGATCCACAGTGATCCACTTGCTCTTGTGTCTTCAGTGTTCCTCTCCACAGTATCCCAACCTCTTATTCTGCAATATGTATTTAATCTTTCCCTGTTCAAGAATCATTTTCCCTTGAAATCCCCTTCACTCTCAAACTCCTCAAAGGAATAATGTTCCTGATCACTTTACTTCCTCATCTGCTCCTTAACCTATTCAAATCTGACTAGACTTCTTGAACCCTATGGGAACTTCTCCTTCAAAGTTGAGAGTGACCACTGTCAGTGCCAGTGTTTCCAGTGCCAATGACACTAAATTGACTCTGTGAACCCATTTCTGCCTATCTGTACTGCCTTTGTCTGCACTTTCTGCTTACTGGAAACCTCCGTATCCTGGAAAGCTCCACAGAGTCCTCACTGAAGTTCTCAGTGAAACTCCACTCCTTCTTTGTGGTCTAGGAACAAGTTCTCTACAACCTTTACAGCGTTTCTACATTCTGGCTTGTGTCATCTAAGTATTCCTCAGTTTCATTCACTTGAAGTTTCAGAGGCTGTTCCATACACCTCAGAGATGACTTCCCTAGGGTTTGTAGCCTTCTTGCAAACCTGTAGGACCTCAGCTTCTTCCTAAAGGCTATGCATGTTCTCTCTGGGAGCGCCAGGAGTTTGGCCATATGTTCCCATGGAAAAGCAAGTGCATTTCTTGTTTCCTCACTTCGTCATCAGTGCATGTCCCTGCCCATGCTGAGGTCCTCTCCGAAAGTGTTGCCCCACAGATTCGGCAGCCTCTGTTCAAACCTGCCTAGCCTTGGTGCTGCAGTTCCAGACCTCAGGACTGGATGGTGTGTGTGTGTGTGTGTGTGTGTGTGTGTGTGCAGGGGCACTTTAGAGGGCAGTTGTAGGGGTCACTGATCATCTCTCTAACTCTCCTGGGCCCTGAGGCAGTATGGCTTGAACCCAGAATCTGCTGGGGTGTTTCATTTTAAATGTCATTCTCCCAGATCTGTGTCTGTGGGGTTTAAAGCTGGTCAGTGTGGATACCAGGCCAGCCACTCTGTGAGTCTCGTGTTGCTCATCTCTTTTGTCTTACTCATGATAAGAATACAAAATTATCTTTGCTAAAGAGGGCTATCTAGAAAGATTATTTATAAAATAATGTTTTATTTATATTTATAAATATAGTGACACTCTGTTTTTAGCTTCCACGTTGATGCTTGTGAAAAAAAGAAGTGCTAACAAAGCATGTCATTCGATCCCCAAATAACAGTGAACGCTCACTGAGAACTTAAGGGTGAAAAAAGACACAATTCCTGCCATGGAGCCTTTTGTTTTGCTTGGGGAAGACATAAGCCAACCATTAACTATTGTAGGATGTAGTCACAGTATATATATATATATATATATATATATATATATATATATATATATATATATATATATATATATATAATCAACTCCGAGAGAACAGAGGGAGCCAGGAGAAACTTCAGAGAGGAAATGAAAACCTGAGGCTTGATGCATGAGCAGCCAGGCGACAGTGGGCAGTGGTCCCGTGAGGGAGGAGAGTGACTGTTGTGAGGTCAAGGCCTTCCATGGGATCCTGAGGAATTCAGCGTGGTTAGTCAACTCAAGCATCAGGGTGACTAAAGGTGGAGAAGTCGAAAAATGTGGCTGTCTCACTGGTCGGAAGGATTTGAGCTTTTTCCACTAAAAAGGGGAAGGTGTGGGAGCAATAGGAAACATGCTAGAAGAAACAGCTGTGTGTTTCCCTGAGGAAATCCATAGCTTTCAGTTCAGTCCGCAACCTTGAAGCTGACCCTGAGGTGGGAGCTGTGATCCCAGGCCCTGAAGGACACAGCAGAATGGAAGGAGCCTCCTGAGAGCGAGATTGGGTTTGACCCAGGATATTTTGTTTCTCCTTGGATAGGGAAGACCAGAGAAAAATAAACTTTCAGAGCATCCCTGTTTGTAAGGGGCAGCTTTTCTAATTCACTTTCATATTTTTTTAAAAACTGAATGACATTGAGTAAGAGGGCTTCTTCCCAATGGGAAGTCCTGTCACACTTCCGCAGTGAACAAGCACTAATGAAAACAGGCAAAAGACAACTAGGTCGCCAGCCAAGCTCTGCCTTCCTATTAACAGTATATGTATCTGAATCCCCTTCACAGACACAGAAAGGCTGGACTTCAGTGTCTGTGGCGTGGAACTCAGTCACCCGGCCCAGGGGAAGGCATTTCACACGAGCCCTCAGGCCCCAGAGCCAAATTGCTCATGCTGTGACAGCTGATGGTGGGTGTCAGCTGGAAAAGAAATGACTGGCTATAAACTCCAAGCTTCTCTCACTTGACTCTCAGGAAATGTAACTTGGATCAAATTTCTCTTCCTGGAAGATATTCAGCAAGTCAGAGGCCCCATTGATACTTGTAAATACGGAAGTTCTGCATCAACCTGGCCTCACACTTATTCAGAATGGAAGAATTAATTTGGAAGTCAGTTCTTGATATTTAAAAATAGATTTTTTCCATTTATCCATTTCATTTTAAAAGCAAAAATAGGTAAATACATGCAGGTCAGCCTTGTTAAATATCATCTGGAAAACTCACTTTGGCTCTACCAAAAAGGGCTTGGCTTCAAGGCTTGTGCTATGAATTAGTTGAAGAACTATCTCTGGGACCATTGTGAGCCATAATTATACTTTTGGAATGTTTTGTAATTTGAATACTTGTTGCCCTACCTTTGAGGACATCATTACATGATGAAATTTGTCTAGAATAATCATGCCCTTTTACTTTTTGGTTTATCAGCATGGAAATGGTGGGGGTTTATTAATCTTTACTCTTTTTAAAAATTTTATTTCTTGCCTCATACTCCTTGTTATATATTTATGTAAAAGAACAACTAAAAAAGAAACTAATAATCATGAATATTAATTCCTAATCCCCTCTTATTGTGTAAGTTTGACTTTATTCTTTTTTCAAATGTGAGATATGTTACTCGGCACATTGCAAGCTATCATTCTTTTAGGAGTCCTGAACAAACAGCAAATTGAACTTGCTGTACAATGAAATTACTAATTTTTTAACACAGTGAAAAGCAAAGAGATTTATGAGCTTCAGTACAATCTTTATTTTTCTTGACAACAAACTACCAGAACCTAGTCACAGGAATGAATTCAACCTACTCCCTGCTTCTCTGTAAAACAACTTTATTAATAAATATTTGCATCTACTTTAAAAAATGCGTGAGTTTTAAAAATTGTCTGATTTTTCCATGTTTGCAATGCCTGCCATCTGGAAAAGAGGTAAAAAGCAAAGGTTATCCACTTAATGCATTTCCTGTTGGTTTCTCATTCATTGTACAGCAGGAGGTGGCCTCTGATTGTTCAGTGGGTGCCCTCTGTCCCCAGGAGACCAGACATTTCACCTTGATGAGGTTAACTTTGTGTGTAACCATGTCAGGCACTGACGATTTACAACTCTGAGGTTGGATGGAGTGGAGGTCTATGATATGTGTGCCAGGAAAGCAATCACGTGGGATCTGTGCAAAGGGCTTTCTTTCTTCCGTAATCATTTGAGACAGTCAAGCCTTTTATCATTATTATTTTCACATTTTAAAAAATTGCTCATCTTTTTAGTTAAATGATGTGCAATTGGCTTTCTTCCCACAGTACTGAAATCCCCATATGTGATTGTCTTCTGTAAGAAACATAGCACTTCTCATCAGAATATTTCATACCTTGCTCCCCATTACATAGTTATTGTTTCACTGCTTCCTGAAAACTGCACTCATTTTAACAGAAATGCTTGGCCAAGCTCTGAATTATTTAAAGAAATCATCCTGAAGGAATAGAAAATATTTCAGACTAGTTTTCACCTTCTTTAGCATCTATATTTTTTTCTAAAACCTAACAAATAGTAATCCCTATTTTAAAGATACTACTCTGTGCTTTGCGATACTTCCTGATCTGTGCTCAAAATATCATAAGGGGAAGGAACTGTAATAATCTACTTCTGGGAGAGACTGGCCACCTAGATTGTGCAAATGTCATAATGAATACTTCCTCAGAGTCCAAAATATGATTTATTGTTGTTGAAATTATAATGTGATACTAAACATTCATTTCTTAAAATTAATGTTTCATATTTATTTACATCCTGTCTGTGCTTTAAAAAAAAAGACTTTTTTCCCCTTTAAGGTCTCAGATGATTACTTTTAAGTCAGGTCAGTAATGATGAGGGAAATTTTATTCTTGACCAAGAGGATGCAAGCAACTTGATACACTGGAAAAAGTTGACCTTGGAATTAATAGTCATGGGTTCAAGTCCCATCCTGACCCCTGTCTGCCAATGTGATCATGGGGAATTTAAGTTTCTTATTTATGAACTGAGATGGTTGATACATTGCTATTGAGGTTCCTTTCAGCTTTAGAAGTATAGAACTACAGGAAACGCTGAGGTGTGGTTTCTGATGACGGAAACCTTTTGCAAGGCTGGAAGAATTCTGCTAAGGAACCCTGAGTGAAGTTGTCTTTGAGCCACTGTTACATTGGGCCTTAGCAGACAGATTTTAAGCTTTATTTTGAAAGTAAGAAACTGATGTGTTTGTTTTTGGACTTTCTGCGTTCCGAGTTTTTGACTAACATTATTTCAGAATCACATGGGACTTGCCTTCTCCTTCTGTGGTTTTCCTATTGAGTGCGATTTAACAGTCTCCTAAATCCTCAATTTTAAGGCATTATGCGAACTAACACGGATTTTACGCTGAATACAAATGTTTAACACCTGCTGGGACTGGTCATAGGCTTTCTGTGAATGGAACAGATTTTTATAAATGCTTCCTAGATGTCAGGTTGTAATGCCTGATTTACAGCAACAAGTCTGGCAGGGCCCCTGTTTTCATGGAAATCATTTTCCAGTAGTTGCAAACAGGCAGTAAATGTGTAAACCAATAAATTCTTTGAAACTCAAAAGAATTACAAGCCCAGGAAGAAAACAGAACATGGCAATGTATTAGATATTGACTGAGGTCAGTGATTTCAAAGGAAATGACATTTGAGCTGAGACCCGAATGGTGGGAAGAATCCATCAAAGTGGAGACCCCTGGGGAAAACCATTCAAGGAGAAGGAACAGGAAGTACAGAGGCCAAAAATGTCAATGAACCTGGCAGGTTTAAGCAACAAAATCTAGGCCATTGTGACTAGAATCTGTATACCACACAGAGTCTTGAATAGGAGATGAGTTGTCAGAAGCAGGATCACATCAGACCCGAGACATGATCAGGGAAGTACATTTTATTCTAGGAAACCTGGAACACAGTTAAAAGGCTGTAAGCAGTAGAGGGAGCAGGTCTGACTTTAAAAGCCCCTTCTAGCTGCTCTGTGCAGGTTGGGCTCTAAAGGACAGGAAGGAAAAAAATCAGGTCACTGTAACAGGAGTCCCTGGGGAGAGATGTGGGCAACTAGGACTAGCGTGGTGATAGTGGAGACAGAGAGAAATTGAGAGGATCAGGATGCGTTCTGGGGACTGAAGGAATAAAACTTGCCTTTTGGTGGAAGGTGGTTATGGAAAGGTAAGAATCGAGAATGACATGCAGAGATCTGACGTGGGCCCCTGAGTGAGTGGCTGTCTCTGCTGAAACTTGGCATCCTCCTGGAGGTGTGTTTGGACAGGAAAACAAAAAGTTCAACATCAGTGATTTAAGCAGACATGACTTTACTTTCCAAGTGAGATAACCGTAGGGATTTAGAGGCACGTGAGTCCAGAGCTCAGGAGAGGGAACTAGACAAGGCTGTCCTGCCTGTGTCTGCCCTCTGGGCTCTCTTCCTGTTTGGAATCTCCCTGCCAGCTCCCAATACCTTAAGGTGATGTTGCTACTGCCCAGGTCTGGGTCTCACTGCAGTGGCATCTCTCCTTGGTTTGACTAACTTGAGCTCCTCTCTCCTTCTAGCCTCCTCAATAAAAAATGTTCCCTTTATAATCATCCATGCAGATCTCTGCTGCATGCTGTCATGGTGAGAACTAATTATCAGACAATTTACTTGCAACATGCGACTGGTTTGGGGGGACTATTTTAATCTTAACAGAGCCTGTTAGACACAAGCATTTTCCAGGGAAGAAGAATGTGTTAATAGAAGATTAGTAGATGTTTTGTCTTTTACTGAAAGCCCTTGATGATTAGGAGAATGCTGGCATCTTCCGACACTTTTGGGGTTCATATTTTACATACAAAGATGGTAGATATATGATCCTACTTAATAACAATGATACATAGATAGAATTATTAAATACCTCCTCCATCTCAGGCCAGGATCTTTCCTGTCACACAAAAACCTTTTTTTACTTCATCATTTAATTTGCATTTCCTAATAGGTTTAAAGTCTGACTGAGAAAAGATATTTGAATAATCAAGTCAGAAAGGAAACCTTACGAATATAGTTACTAACATATATACAGATTCCACATGCCATTCCTAGCATATATACAGATTCCACATTCTATTCCGAATGTCATCTACAAAGACTTCGTTAATCATTAAAGAAATGTCAGTTTTTATACAATTCCACATATATACAATTCCACATACAGTTCCACATACATGTATGCCAGTTGTTTTTGGCCTTTAAAAAATGTTTTTAGTGCTGAGGACTTAACCCAGTGCCTCCCAATTGCTAGACAAACATGTTACCACTGTGTTAAATCCCCAGCTCCCCTGTTCCATGTATATAGATACTAGCATTTGGTAGTTAACCTTTTGCATTTAAAAAATATGAAGAAAATATTAGCATAGATACATTTTAATTTAAAGTTTTTCCATCTCTTAATGTTTCAGTATTTACTCACTATAAAATAGGAATTTTACATGTCTGTGACTTATGTTTTACCTTCCACAAAAGAAAAAAATTCTTATTTGTTAGTCTGCTTATCAGTTTTAAAAGAAGTTGGCTCATCACACCATACAGAGCCACGGGCCTTTCTAGGAGGCTGGCCAAAGGAAGCGTAGTAGGGCAGAGGTCTGTGTTGATTCTCCCTGGTCCCTGTTTTGAAGGATGTAGGGTAAACTCAAAGGTCATGCCAGAAATTAGGATGGTTGTTTTTCCCAATATAGAAATGACTGTGCATCTTTAAAACTGATCACTAAACATAAGTTCACATACCTTGTAAAAGTAGAGAAAGTATAGAAAAAACAAAGATGAAAATTAAAATCTGTCTTAATTCTAACACCAAGAGGGAAGCATGCAATCTTAAGATTTTTATGAAGTTATTTGGTTTTTTTTGTTGCGGTCCAACCCTCCTTGTTCTGGATCTCAGGTCTGGACATCGCTTTCTTCCCTAACTGCTCATTTTGAGGGTCCTCTGCTATTTTTCTTCAATTTGATACCATGTTCTTTTACTTGATGATGGAATAGAAGACACCCTTACGTAGAGAGCATCAGAGAACAGATGCAAACCACATTTTAGATCTCACAGCATGGAGGTAAATGATGTGTTCGAAGGCATCGAAGACACGTGAATTACCAGGCTTTGGAAACACTCTGGCTTCCATCTAGCTCAAGTCCTTGCTCTCAGCAGCCAATGTGACGAGATTCCCTCGGCACCTTTGTATAATCTGGAACAACTTTGGCTCAGTACTTTCTGGCTGTTACCTAATCATATTTTACAAACATTATTCCTGTAGAACTGTGTCAATTTGGTATACGTTTGCTCTCACCTGTCCATGACCATTGAGTGACTTTCATTAATGTGTGACAATGGGGAGTAAATGGTTAATTATATTTAAACTTCAGAGAGTCTGCCAGGGCTCTTCAAAGGTAGTTTAATATTAATAGATATGGGTGACTTTTCCATTTGTGATATTGAACTATGCAGTGTGTGTGAGAAGTAGACAAGGCAGGAGATGCTCAGCTGAGAATTTCTAGCCTGATATTCACACTCATGGATTCAGTAAGTAGCAACTGCATTTTTCTTAATGGGAAGATAACAGAGTAAGCAATGGATAAGGTTTCTCGTAGGAAATCACACTCCATTAAAAACATTCAAGCGTGGTTATCTTTGACATAAGAAGCTGTCGTTATATTTCTCTGGTAATAAACCAGTAATCCAATATGGTCTCTTTTATAGTAGAAACTTTGGCACAACCCAGAGAAATGATTATGTGTAACATAAAGTGTTTGGGCCTGTATGGTATAAACAGAAGCCTAGCTGGGAAGAGATATATTTTTTAACATTTTCTTTTTAAAACACAGAATTTTTTCTTCAAAAATTAGTCTTGGCAAGCAAAATCATTTTGATCTTGGAAGCGGAATGTAAATTTCTGAAAGAAAAACATAGTAACTATAAGAGATTTCATCCATTTGGAACTTAGACCAAGAAAAAATAATTGTTCTTTAAAAGTACCTAAATTTAGTTTAATGTACATGTAAGAGTATAATTATTATGGGTTAATATTCATTGTATTATTTTGTACTTCTGTAACAAGAGAAACTGGGGTGCAAAATATTTTAAAATTTTGTTAGATTATGAATTACTAGAAAGCAATCACATTTAAGTTTTATTTATGAAGCATTAAGGTATCATTTAAAATTATGTCTGTGTTTTATTTGCTGGATCACTCATTCATTCAATAAATAGCTATAGAATTCCCTGTTTCCACTGAATTTAGGTATTGTGGGTGAGCAAAGATGTAAATACTATCTTTGCCTTCTCAGAGTTTGCAGTCTCAACAAAATACAGGGCAGGTGATTACATGGACAGATTTCTAAGTCAAAAATGAAGAGAAAGTTTTTTTCACCATTTTTAGCTTTGTTCAAACCAGCACAAAACCTAGTGGCTTAAAACGGCAGTTTTTTCCTGAAGGATATCAGAAATCTATTGTTCTGTAAAAGCAATGAGAACAAAAATTGTCAGTATTTCCAGAGGACCCTGGGTATTTTCAGCAATCTGTAAACAAACCAAGGGCTTATAAGAAATGTGATGAATGTTTGCTTGAGAAGAGCATTTGAGTGTCAGTGTGACTGGCCAGCTCGGGGAGACTTACACCTTGATCTTTAGGCACCTCACTCCCCAACACTATGATGGCTTGAAAACTAGTGGCTCTGGAATCAAAACTGAAAATTGACATCCTAGCAACCCGTAGAGGGAAAAAGAGGGCTTGAGTTTCTAGAAAGCTCCATTCCCTGAGGACCATGCTTGTTTTACCAAACTGGTCTTCCCCTGAAAATGCCTTTGTATTGCCTGATCAGAGCCTGCTGCCAACATTGCAGCCGCCTGAGACAGCAATTACAAGGGGGCAACCAGAAAGTGGACCCAAAAAGAATAGAAGTAAAATGTCCATAGGAGCATTAGAAGTGCTCCTGAATGTATTTGAAATCCAGACAATTTTGGTATGCACAGGGCTGTTTGGAAACTCAATGAAGATCTGAAATAAGCTCTTAGCTCTAGCCGAGCTTCAGACCCTGCAAGTGCAGAATATGAAGGCTAAGCATTGTTGTACCCTGCCTGCCTGCACCTTTATGGTATTCTGCAGCAGGTACATCTATCCCCTCACAGAGGCAGGGATCAATAAGGGTCAAGGATATTTAACTGTACAGCCATTAGTTGCCCACTAGGCAGGGACCTCAGTAGTCACATATAATAAAGACCACCCACTTCATGCAATTATTTCAGGAAAGTGACTGAGCAAACAGCAACAGTGACAACACAAACAACAAACTTCACCAATATAAATTGTTGGCTGGTGGAAAGGCTGATTTTCAGAGTTTTTATATGGTATTGAAAGTATCTTCTCACTTAAAAATTACAACATATGCTGAGAAAAAAATGTTTAAAATACACAGAATAACAAGATATGCAAAGCTACACACAGAGAAAAATGTCATGGATAGAAACTGCTCTTGAAGGCACCTAGGCATAGTACTGTCTTGACAAAAACATTTTTTTTTGTACCAGGAATTGAACTCAGGGCCTCACGCTTGTGAGGCAGGTGCTATGCTGCTGAGCTGTATCCCTGGCCCTTGATAGAAATTTAAGTCAGCTGTTAGAAATATATTCAAATAGCTAAAGGAAATGTTAGTGAACTAAACAAAAGTATAAGAATAATGTCTTTTAAAATGGAGCATATCAAAAAAGAGATGGAATGAATTATAAAAAAGGTCAACATTTGAGAAGTACAAAGTAAAAAGGAAAATTTTACGAAGTGCTCAAGAATAATTGGAAGTGGGAGAAGAAAGAATCAGAGAATTTGAAGATAGACAGGTAGAGAAGACTGTCTGGGGAACAGGAAAAAAAGGCAATAAAATGAACTCCCAAAACCTATAGCAGAGAGTCTACTAAAAATGGCGGACTGGTAGGTAGCAGGAGAGGGAGCCTCCCTGAGAGAGACAGCTCGAATGCCAGAATAGAACACCCTGGAGACCCAAATAGAGAGAGATGGACTCTCTCAACCCAGGAAAAAACTAAAGTGAAAAAAACCACTCGAATATGAGGTCCCGGGGCTACCATTAGAGAAGCTAAGATCAGCAAGCACAGTGCCCTCCTTGAGCCGCCTGAACTCCTGCCCGAGACCAACCTGACCGACCGAACGGCACCAATGAGACTGGCTTGAGCAGCCCCAAGCATGGAGCTGAACAGCCCTGTGCGTGGCTCGCCCGGACCCAGCCCTGCACTCGACCCACCCAGAGGCACCGTGAATTCGCACCGCAGCCACGCTGAAGTTGGAGGTCTGGGAGCCCAGCAGTTCTCAGGGACCAGCATCAACATGCGGTGAGTGATGGGAATAAGACCCTCCCACGGGAAAGGGGAAATCGACTGGAAGACATGTTGGATTTGGGCAGGACAGCTCTAACTTCATTAGGAAGTGGCTTCAGTTGGTTGCTCCCCTCGCCGAGTGGATTGGTGGAATCTGCTTGGACTGGGCTGTGCCCGTGGCCGGGACCCAGTGGGTTGCTACAAATTAATTCCCTGAGCTCGGCGCGCACTGACGCAGTGAAGGCTGACTGGCCTGCAGGGGAGGAGCCAGCTCACACTGCCCTTACTTGAACTTCAATCTCTGATAGCAGACTCCAGAGGGCAGAAACCTCTAGCCTGTGTGCTCCAGAGGAGCCTTAGCCAACAAGAAAAGGGTCTGGGAATTACGCTGTACACTCAAAAACGTGACAAGAGGGAGAAATAAGAAAAAAACCCCAGCCCCGATCTCCGAGAACATTGATCCAGGAGAGGTAAATACAAAAGAGATTGAGGGCAGCAAACATGCAACATCAAACACAGCATTAGTGGACATAAAGAGATATCTTCAGGACCTCGTAAGCGGGACCAAAACTGAAATATTAATTCAAATTAAACAAGAGATAAGTAGATTAATAAAAGAAAGGCTGGGCACCTCTCAAGAAGACACAGAGAGAAGAATGGAGGAACACAAAAGGAGAGAAACATTTAATGAAGAATACAAAAAACCCTAGAATTCATGAAGCTGATTCAAAGAGATTATCAGGAAACTAAAGACTCCATAGAAAGCTGGCAAAACTGCTTGAAAGAAATCAAAGATAGACTATCAAAACTTGAAGACAGGCTTGCAATGTGTAATCATGAAAGGGAAGATCTCTTAAAAATAACAAGGGAGCAGGCAGTAAAGATACAAAGACTAGAAGACAACAAGAGGATCTATAACTTAAGAATAAAGCATATGTGAAACTATGCTCAACTATAGCAAAGTAAGTGATATGGTGTTAGCTACTGTTGATGTCCAGTTGTCTTAATGTAAAGTACTGTGTTGCCTATGTTGTCCTGTTCTGATCTGCTCTGTACTGCCCTCTTTTGTTTTATTCTCTTTCAAATAAAAATTTAAAAAAAAGAATAAAGCATGTGAATGAAGAAAGAGGAGTCAAAACAGAGGAATTACAAAGGCTGTTCACAGAAATTATTAAGGAAAATTTCCCAAACATAGAAAAAGGAAATGATATGAGGATGTATGAAGCATGCAGAACTCCAGCCACCTACAACCAAAACAGAGCTACACCTAGACACATAATAATCAAGATTCCAGAAATTCAATATAAGAACAGAATATTAAAAGCCATTAGAGAAAAGAAACAGATCACCTATAAAGGAAAACCCATCAAAATCACAGCAGACTTCTCGACACAGACCTTCAGGTCAAGAAGACCTTGGAGTGAAGTAATTCAAGCCCTGAAGGAGAACAATCTCCAGCCCAGATTGATGTATCCTGCAAAACTCTCTCTAGAAATTAATGGAGAAACAAGATGCTTCCATGACAAAGAGGAACTTGGAGAATTTGTGACCACCAATCCAACCCTGGAAAAAATACTGAAGGACATTTTAGAGAGAGAGAGAGAGAACAAGAATATGAACATTTCAGGAACAATGGCAGAGAGGCCTCAGTGAACGAGTCAGACAGTGGAGTGGAACAGAAAAATAGACAACCAGTGGCAGAAAAACAGAATAGTAGAAATAAGGCAAAGAAGATTGGCTGTAATCTCTAGTATAGGTGGCCTTGAAATATTAACAGAGAGAAACACAGGCAGAGTAGATCAGGAGATAGAGTCCATTGAGATGCTCCATATAGGGAGGCAGTGGGACCCAAAACAAGCAGTGCACCCTATGGGAGTGAAAGGGGAGGAGTTGTTTAAAAAAAGGAGACAGAGGATATTGTTAATTGGGTAACAAGATTTCAAATTTACATTATTCTCATCACTCTGCTTGGATGGATTACATGCTGTTCCAGTTTGTCTACTTACACTAGACTTAAGGACATGGTCAGCTATCCCAATATTAAAGATTGAATAAATCTTGCAAGAACCAGGGGAGAAATAGCTCATGTGTATAAAGTATTCTCAATGTGATTAAACTGATTTTTCACCTGAAACTTGCAGTTTAGAATGCAGGGGACAATGGACAATGGTCTGAAATGTTCAGTCAAAAATCTTGCCTGTGTCTAGCCAAACCAGTCTTCAAATGTGAATGCAGAATTAAGGATGAGCAAAAGCAGAGAACTCACTACCAACACATCTACCCTGCCAGACATACCAAAGGAATTCCTTCAGAGTGAACATAAGAAACAAGAGAGTCACACATAAGCAGAGAGCACCAGTAAAATTAACTGCATGAGAATAAATGTATTTTTTGTAACTCTTTTATTATCTTACTAGATTTGAAATGTGTTGTGTAAGTACATACATAGGTACATGCGTTAGTAATTATAAACTTCCACTGATAGGCAATGCATATGGCAATTGGTACTAATTTGGGCTACATTGTTGTAAATTGAAGGTGTTAATTTTAACCCTCATGGCAACTACTAAAAAAAATCTAAAAAGTACAGTTTTAATAAAGGAATTTTTGTGTTAGAAAATACCTGTCCAGCACAAAAAGACAGTATTAAAGGAACAGAAACACAGAAGCACAAAAGGCATCTACAAAATGAGTAACAATATGACAAACATAAATCCTGTCTTAGTAATTATACTGTCAAGATTGAACATTTTAAAAAGGCTAGACTACATAAGAAACATGACCCAATTGTACACTACCTAAAATAGATAAATTTCAAATTCAAAATGAAGATAGAAAGAATTGGTTAAAAGCAAAAAACAAAACAAACATATGTTTTGAAAACTAAAATCAAAAGATAACCAAAGTAGGAACATTAAACATCAGACAAAATAAAGCTTAAGGAAGGCCTAGGACAAAAGGAAAAGCAGTTTTATAGTGAAAAGATATACATCTATCAAGAAGAGATAATAGTTGTTAAGTATAAATGCACCCAACAACTGAACTCTAAAATATAGGAAACAAAAAACTGACAGAATTGAGTATAAAAATAGATAACACTAAGTGGAAATGACACACAAACCTAATATTGCATGTTTTCTCTTATATGAGAAACTCAAAACTATATATATCCAAATAAAGAGCAAAGTAAAAGCTAGATAAAATAGGAAGTGGGAGGAGATTCAGATGGTTCCCCAAATTACCTGTTGTTATGGATTAAAAACTGGTGGTCAATTTAACGCCAGCTGGATTACATCTCCATGCTGCTGAGCAGAGATGTTTCACCTGAGGAAAGCTGCCAGCATAAATGGAGACTTGGAGAAAGAGAGCATTGAGGGCATTGAGGCATTAGTGTGTTGAGGCATTGTGAAGTCTCCTATGAGTTGCTGTTTGAGCCGTTAGGTTCTCTTGGAGAAGTTCTGGTCCTCACATTGAGCATTGCTTCCTGGCTCCAGAGGGGAAGACGTGTGCTGCTTGGTCTCCAGGATGAACTTGTCACACTGGCTTCCTGGCATGTACTCGACTGTGCTTGTCGGAGGAGCTCGGGGCCTCTGTGTCGCTGAGGATGGCTGTGGTGCTTTCCAGGACAGCCCTGGTGTTTGTTGTGAGTGTGACTTCTTGGCTCCAACGTAGAACCCTCAACCTACCAGCACAACTCCTTCACCCTGCTGGCATAGACTTTCCAGTTTCCACCGCTGACTTTTGGGTCTTCCTGGCAGGGATCCGTAAAAGAGATTGGCGTGCGTCCTTCTTGTGGGCTCTAGACCTCCAGTTGGACTTGTGGGAGGCATTGTCATGAGCTCTGGGTCTTTATCTGGGCTCATGTGGGACAGTTCTGTGGGATTTAGGCCCTTGGCTAAATATTCTATGTCTTTGGTGTTGTGAATAGATTCCCTGCATTTTCTTGTGTTAACACTGGGTGACCATCATAAAAATAATATTATAAATTCCATGTCCTGATTCTAATTGTAGTCTGTACAACCCCTGACTACAACACCTGTTCAGTTGTTTCAAACTATTTTAATATATACGACTTTGCTTAATTTATACTACTGGTTTCTTTTAGTTCATTGAAAAGAAAGTTTTGTGTTAAAATCTGGTTGTTTCTCCTTTATAAGAGAGTCTTTTTGCCCAAGTCTTATACTGAGTAACTACTTTGAAGACAACAATTCAAAGTGTATTAACGATGGTATTCTCTTATTTTGATACAAAATTTTGTTACATTTTTTCATAAATTGAAAAATATTTTCTCAAAATAATAAAAGTTATATGTGATATGACTGTAACAGAGACTTTTACTCAGCTCAAATTATTGCTATTGATACTGAGAGAATATCTGATACCAAAGTTAATAGAACTTCATATAGAAGATCAAAGAAATAGAAGACTTCAAAAGTATATGATAACTAGATCTAATAGACATATACAAAACATGCTATACAACAACAGCAGAATACACATTTTTCTGAAGTGCATGGGCAACCTGATCCAGGATAGATCATCAAAGAAGCCTAGAAAATTTATGTGTTGAAATTATATTAAGTATGTGTTATCATTTGTGTCTGAATGTCCCCCAAGTGTCATGCAGTCATGGCGGGGGGTGGAGGTTGGGGATGCTTTTTGAAGGTGGCTGAATCTAGAGTTTGTGATTGCTTCATTGTTTACTGCCAGAATTGGGGGTGTGTTACGCCTGCCCTAGGGCAGGCAACCTGCATACATTATATGGGAGGAAAAGAGACTTGCTCCCCTTTTTACTCTCCTCTTGTTGCTTTTGTTGTCTTCCACTGCCATGAACTATTGCCCCTCTGCCATACTACCTGCCTTGGAACCAGCGAATTATGGACTGAAACTTTCACAAACTGTGAGCTCAATAAACCTTTCCCTCTTTAACTTTGGGTAAAAGGTATTTTGTCCCAGCAATGAGAGAAAAGTAACTAACACAGTATGTTTGTCAATGGAATGAATTTAGAAATAATTAAAGAACATTTGAAAATACACAAATATGTAGCAGTTAAGTAACCTGTGGATCATGCAGTATTTTAGGATGCATGAAAAATATAGTATACCAGAACTTACAGGATACAGCTAAATGAAGACTTAGGAAGAAATTTAGAACAGTCAGTTCCTATATTTTAATTCATAAAGTGATCAAAGCAGTATGTTCTGGCATGGGGGACATGTATAACAATGAAATAAAACAAAGTCCACAAATACAATCCCATACATAGAGTCGATAGGTTTTTACATGGTGCCAAAACCATATTATGGAATCTCTTCACTAAGTAGTGCTGGAACCACTAGATATCCACATACAAGAGAAATGGTTTAGATCCAGACTTAATGCTATATATAAAACCTAACTCAAAATCTATTGAAGATCTGGATTTAAGAGTTAAAACCATAAATCCTTAGGAAAAAAATATAGGAGTAAACATTTGATCTGGAGTTAGTCATATAAGATAAAAAGCATAGGCAAAAAAGGAAAAATAGATACATTAGAATTTATTAAAATTAAGAACTTTTGTGCATCAAAAACATTAGGAAGAATTTTGAAAGACAACCTGTAGTACAGAAGAAAATATTTATAAATCACGTATCCGATAAAGGTCTGGTATCCTCAAAATACATATTCTACAAAAAAACTCCTACAACTGAACAACAAAAAGATTGTGACTTGAAAATTACTCAACACCATTAGCATTTAGTACCTTCACAGTGTTTTCAACCACCACAAAAAGTCACATAGCTTGTGATTCCGTTTACATGACATACACAAATAAGCCTATCTATAGTAAAGTTTTATGATGTGACAGTTCCCTGTCTCTCAATTTTTTTTTGACACCAGGGACTGAAGCCAGGGTCCTTTGCACAGCTGGTCCTGTAGATTGGGCTTGAACTTATAATTTTCATAGCTTCCCAGAGTCATGGGTCAAGCATCAACTGCCATAACTTAATTCATCTGAGTAATTTCAAAGTAGGCATTAGTCCCATGTCTGGCCTATTAGCACTTTCTCCAGGTGACTGGCTTGAACATCTCCCATGGCTTGATTATCCCAGAATAGTAACATTTCTTACATGGGGGTGCTTTTAGTGGGAGAAAACAAAAGCCACCACATCGGTTAAGGCCTCATCAAAGAAACTCTAGACCACCATTGTTGATATGCTGTGTAGGTCAAAGCAAGCCTCAGGCATCACAGAGCCATGGTAGGAGGAAGGGATAGATTCCATGTTTGATGAAGGAAGTGGCAAAGTTTTCTTGCAAAATTCCTATGGGATGGGTTGTACTGTGTTCTTCTTTTTTTTTTTTTTTTAGCCAATCCAAAAAGAAAATGTGGAAAAAAAGAAAGTACACAGAGTATGGGAAGAAATAAAAACAAGTGTTTGTCTGTTTGCTTTTACTGTACCCAGTACTTTCCGGGGTGCGGGGAGATGGAAATAAGCTGACTTACATGTCTGGGGTTTGAGCTGTGAATACCAGGCCAAGGGACTGGGCAGGAGAAAGGCTGTGGAGCAAAGCAGAGGAGTCATTAGAATCCTGCAAATGACAAATTCCTCTGGCAGGAGTGTAGAATGGATTTCAGGGGAGGAGAGCAGAGGCAAGGGAATCAGACGAAATGCACAACAGAACTGACAACCAGAACTGAGGTGATGGTCACGGCAGGACAAAGGAAGCACGTTATGTGGAGTGAGAAATAAAAATACAATTTATAGAACTTGATTAAATGGGTACTTAGAGTCAAACAAAATGGTCAGTCATGACTCCGAGGCTTCCAGTCTGTGTGAGAAAATGATCCTGCTAATAGATATTAGGAATATGGCTGGGAAAGGAGCAGATATAGAAGAACAGGGAGGGTCTTCTTTGAGCATGTGCGTTGGAAGTGCTCACAGGCTTCCTGTGTGAGATGTACTTCTCTTTAGGATTTCTCTTCTACACCATGTGCTCACAGGGGAGAAACTACATTCCATTCACAGAGACTAGTGCATGGAATTCTGGGCTTGGGGCATGTGTCAGTCATAGAAATAAAGACACGAGTATCACCCATGAAAGGGAACAACATCGAGGTGAGGAGGAATCTTGTAGAGAGAAATGGGTTAAAACCATAATCTTTATTAGCACTTGTGGTGAAAATGGTAACAGTGGTATTAGGAGGCCCAGGGGAATGAACTGTCATGGAAACCTAGGCGTGGCTACAGTGTGCATTCATTTGGACCCGTAACTTTGAGGTATGATTTTTTGAGCATTTGCACTCATCACTTCTTTAAGTATCTGCTGTCCCCACCTCATACCCAAGCAGGATTCTCTAACACCTTCTGTCCTGTTTGCACCATCCTGCTCTGCTGTGAGTAGGACTTTAAGAACAGTCTCATTCCTAATGAGGTTTTCCATAACTTGGAGTACTAATTTCAGCCGTGCTCAATCCTTCTCTATTCTTTTTCAACTTATGTCACTAGTTTATATTTCTTGTGCATGGTTGCCCACTCTCAACCAATCTTATGGAGCAAGTAGGATAGAGGTAGAGATCTCTCTTCCCTTCTCTGTAAGCTCCACAGTGCTCTGTGCATGCTGGGTCTCCAGCAAATGTTTGAGCTGCCAACCAGCCGTCACAGGTTTTATTTGGCCAGTACAGTGTTAGTCCGGATAATTTGAATTAATTGCATAAATTTAAGACTAAACTTTTAAGATTACAAATATCTACATTTCTGGCTTCTCCTGAAAAACAGGATGATCTGGCAGCATTGGATGCACATTCCCATGTGGTAACAGTTGGCTGGTTCCCCAGAGCAGCTGCCCCATAGATGGGCTGGGCTCTCGGTTTCCCACAGGACACACATGTGTCCTCTATGTGAGGACAGTGTCAGTTGCTAATATTGTCTCACTTGCTTATTTATGTTTCTTACAAAAGTGCTAAGAGGGAAGTGAAAATGTCTTGCATGCACATTTCTATCCAAGATGGAAAAACCAAAGCTAAGAGGGCCATCTGTTTTGAATCCAAAAAATTATGCTGGACTCAGCCCACATATTGATTTATTTAATATTTATTGAGTACCTGCCTCATGCAGGCACTACTGTAGATCTGGCAAGTAGGTTAGACAAAGGACTCAAGTGGTTGACACATTCCAGCTTTCTTAGCTGTCCCCTGTGGCTACTGTGGCTGTAAATCTTGGTTTATATGAATGAAGAAAAGATGCTGCAGTGTTAAAACCTGAAGCAAGAGTGGAGTGGACAAAGACTGAGAAGAGACCAATGGATTAACTGACTGGAAATGTTTAAGAATGCAGAAGGTGGGAGAGGAGGGGGAAATGTAGGTACTCAGGGTTAATGTATAAAGTTTGGGAGATGAGTGATAATGTAATCGTGGGGTAGCAGGGTCAGAGAATGTTCTGTCTATTTGATTTACAGAAAGGGGGATTTTATATATATATATATATATATATATATATATATATATATATATATATACACACACACACACACACATTTGTAAATGAAGATAAGGTGCCATTGGAAAGGGACAGATGAAAGATTTAAAAGAAAGTTTAATGTGCTAAAATGCAAAAATTCCTGTAGAATGGGGGTGCAAAACAACAGAGAAGCATTATAATATATTCTGGAAGACAGAAAACAATTGGAAGAACAGTAACTGACTCAACAAATAAGAAAATCTGGAACTTAAGTTTCAAGTTGGAGAACGCTGATGAGGAGGTGACTCTGTCTACCTTCCAGGACTTCTGAGAGGCTCAGAGTCAGAAGGAACCAGGCTTCTCAGAAGCTGGTGAGGTGTGTGTGTGTGCGTGTGTGTGCATGTGCGTGTGTGTACACATATGTTTGGTGAACAGGAGACTCTGAGGCTCCAGGTTACTGCCTCCTTCGTCATCCAACCAGACCAGTGGTGGAAGACTTACTAGCTAGAAAAGCCTAGCCAGAGATTTCTAGACTGGAAAATCTAGACGGAGAGTAAACAGGAGTCACAAAGGCAGCTATGAAGTGTGAAACCAAAAACGGAAGTCAAAGGTAAAATTCTGTAGCAAACTAGGTAAATAACACTTACATACCAAGTAGGAAATAGGAAGATTCTTCTTTGGATAAACTATGTGTCTCTAAAGAAGTAATCCCCCAATGTTAATATCTGAGTGGCCCCCCCATGAAAGGTACCTGCCAATCATGCCACAGAGGGAGGGAATTTTGCTTGTGGACTTTGGGCACCAGCATTTACAGTGTTTAGAGCTATGGTTCCAGTGCTCCCTCTTCAATGTGAATGCGATACCACATACCTGAAAGTAAAATGCAGCCCTTGTCATGGAAGAAAGAATCAAATTGTCAATAGCAAAAACTAACCTGGATGAAGTAGAGATCTGAGATGCGGAGAAAAACATTAAAAATCACAACCAATTGGTAAACTCAAACAAGTTAAAAATATTAAATTCTGGATAATGATTAAAATTCTAGAATTTAGGATACTTTGAAAAGACAAAAAAAAAAAAACCAGAATCCTGGAGACACACATTTATGTCTATATCATATATGTAGGTACATACACATAATTATATATAACAAAATTGACTGATGTTGATTACAAAAATTGGAAAATCAAAGGAATATCACAAAAAGTAGAATTAAGTTATAAAGAAATATAAGAGAAAAGGCGAGAACACTAGGTAGTTAAAATAGGAATGAAGCAGTTATCTAAAAAAGGAGTTCCTGAAAAGGGAGATAAGAGAAAATAACACAGAGAAAACAACAAAGTACTTTTAGTAATATATGTGCCATTTTCACAGACTTGTTCAGGACAGTAATTAAAAGAATAATGCCCAGACATAATAGTGTTGTCCAATCCCAGAAACCATGAGATAACATTTAGATCCTACGAGCGCCAAGATGGCGGGAACAGGCAGGACATTGGAAGCCAAGTGGGGCCACAGCTATGGTGGCATGGCTGGGGTGGGGAGGACTGCCAGAGAGCTTGAAAATGCATTTAAAAGTAGTTTGTTGGAACTAGTTCAGAATTTCCTTTGGAAGGCTACGTTTTGTGTCATCCCTCAGCCCTATGCGTGCCCATCTTTGAGGTTTATAGCTAGTCCCGAAGAGAAATGCCAGGCATCAAGTCCTGATTTCTGTTTTGGTTAAGCATGGGACATTACTTAAATCAATATATTAATTGTTACTGTGACTTACTTTGACACTGGTGACAGTCCAGAAAAAGGATCTCATTTTTGACATTATCACTTTGATGAAATTGATGAAAATAATTATTTGCTGCTTACTTGCTTACCCAAGAAGTGTTAATGCAGTTGCAATAAAGTTTGTTTCTCTTATTTAATAAATCCTCTAGGAAGAAGGTAAAACTAGCACGCTTGTAGATGTATTTATACACACCCATTTGTAACTGCAGTGTCCATTGTTTACTGTTCTTATCCCGAGCTGCTGGAACCCAGTCGCCCATCAGAGCAGAATCTATCACTACCTGGAGCCCAAAAAAGATCAGAATTCAGACTAGTACATTTCCCTACTGAGTGCATATTACTTTCAGGCCACCATAGAGTTCTCTCTCTCTCTCTCTCTCTCTCTCTCTCTCTCTCTCTCTGTCTCTCTCTCTCTCACACACACACACACACACCACATTTTAATCAAGTAGTTAAATAAGAACTTGAGATAAATACAGCTTTTTCATTTTTTTCCTGATTTCTGTATCACATGTGACTTTGTCTTTGACACAAAGAATAAAAAGAAAATTCAGTATTCTCCATGATAGTTTGTCAGTTTCAGTAGTTGTGTGTTAGTTTCAGTGGAGCTGAGTGTAAAATTCAAAGTTAATAATTGACACCTCAATTGATGGTATTTTATTATATTTAACAACTTCTGGCTGTTTGTACTCAAAGAGATTCTTACGTGTGTGTGCATGTGTTTTCTGTTTATGAAAAGCAGGTTTCTGCCTTGCAGAGCTTTTACATTGTGAGAATAAATTTAAAAGTCATCTTAAATAAGCAGTCTTCTCATTTTCTAATGAAAGTTAAATTCCAGGTTTGTTCAGTGTGAAATACCCCCACCCCATGTGTTTAGTGAAACACGATTGTGAAACACGATAGTGAAACACGAGTGCAACAAGATTGAGGTAGCACGATATTTGAATTGTCTCTTGGTTTCTCTGCTAACTTAAAGTTTTCTGTAGCAATGAAAAATAAAGATAAATCTCCTTGCTATATTTACTGTCATCTTAAATCAGTACGAGGAAGTCAGTGTTAGGAACTTACTTGCAAGTGTTTAATATGATAAAACTTCTTTGCAAGTTATGCATTTATTATCAATGTTTTTGAGATTCTCTGTACTTCTATCAGTAAAATCAAGAAGTACTATGTATATCCTCGATAAGAATCAAGAAGTAGTATGTATGTCTTACTGTTTGCCAGAATTCTAAAATTTTTCCTCTGTTAAAACATTTTCAAAAAGAGAATATCACAACCTAATATTGTAGCCTATCTACTTCTTATCATTGCATATGCCAAACTTCAGCCTACCATACCAGATATTTCCAGTAGATAAATTATTGTCAAAATAAATAATAAATTATAAGCTAATGACAATAAATATGATGGAGACACCATGCAACTTGAAACTTCATACCTAGATTCTCTTTCCTTGCCATTGTTAGTTTTCCCACAATAATCTTTTCTTTCTTGCCACAGTCAGATATTTCCAAAAGGTCTTCCAGAGGAATTCTCCATAGCAGCCACATTTCGTGTTCGAAGAAACACCAAGAAGGAACGGTGGATTCTGTGGCAGGTTTTAAACCAGCAGAATATGCCTCAGGTAAGAAACCACCAGAGCTGTGCTTATCCAGACCTTTGGTGTGGCTAGCTACAGTAGGGGAGTCTATAAACTGTGTGCCCAAATTTGGGAGCTGATCTAGTATCCAAATACGCTATCTTTTAGAGAAATTATCAATAGAAAAATGCAAGTGTAGTAATTAAGAAGATCTTGCTGAGATCTATGAGAGTCTGGTGGATGAGGTGGTTACTTTTTTTTTTTTAACTTCTTGAGTCATATATTGTCTGAAGAGCCTGAGATTGTATTTTTTCCACCAGCCCCACCTCACTAACAGCTTTTTCATCTTCTATCAACTTTGATGTTATACATTATTTTTAGAGAGGTTCGTTGTTGCACCTCACAATCCTTGGTGAATTAAGAGGTGAGACTTACATATTTATTACATAAATAAAAAACTATGGGACAAGATAAGAGATTTATAGAACAGAGCCATTCTTAAGGAACATAAAGCATAAAGGTAAGACATTTTTAGCAGAACAATATAACAGCACCATAATGTAGAGGTAAGTGTGGCATTGGGTGGGGACTATGAGAACATAGACCATCAAAATTAAGAGATGGAAAGAGCAGGAATCCAGGAAAGCTTGTAAGAGATAATGGGGTTTGGATTGAAAATAGGGTTTGTATACACTTCAAGGCTCACCAGATTACTTATTAACATCATGCATTTGTCTTTATTTTTATATGTTTTCATTGAAATGTTTTTAATATTGCCAATCATTTTATCTATTCATAGAGTCCCAGTTTTATGACAGGAAGATGGATTTAACTAACAGTGCATTTCAAATATATTTGCTTTGCATGTATACCATCAAAGGTTGAAGAAGTTGATCTCAGTTCTATGCAAAGAGAAAGAACATTTTCTTATTTTAAATTGGTAACCTTGAATTATTCCTTTATTTTAGTCTATTTATTTATTTTTTGAGACAAGGTCTCACTCTGCAGTTTAGGCTGGTCTTGAACTTGCTTATGTGGCCTAGGCTGGCCTAAGACTCAAGGAGATCCTCCAGCCTCGACCTCCTGAGTGCTGGGATTACAGGTGTGCATGTCTTAGTTACTTTCTACTCATCGCTGAGACAAAAATATCTGATGCCCAAAGTTGGGAAAGGAAAGGTTTATTTCTTACAGTTTTGGAGGTTTCAGTCCATACTCAGTTGGCTCCAAGGCAGGGTGGCATGGCCTGATGCAGTTCATGGTGGCTGCAAACAGCAAGGCGGAAACCAGCAAGAAAGACACCCCTTCTTCCTGCCATTACATCACATCCTGGCTCCACCCCTAGGAGGGTGTAGCACTGACACCACCAATCCAAGCACTAGACAATGAACCAATCACAAATGCACAATGCAAATACATGAGGCCTGGGGGCCACAGACATAAACCATGACAGTGCACCACCACACCCAGCTGTAACCTTGAATGCTTGAATTACTCTTACAGAACAATAATTTATATGTAAACTTCTGTTTTGTGTACAAATTAATTTATATAGTATGACTTAAAGTTGTAAAATTTCTATCATAGTTTTATAATTTATTGTTATAAAACACATAACATGTTACATAAATAATTTTAAAATTATTCCATTAAATGTATTCTGTATATACATGCATACTCTTAGATCTTCTCTTGACTAGGATTGCATTACATTCATCAGAATGCCCCATCATCGGGCCTGATATTTAGCTCAGCAGCATAAGCGCCTGCCTGGTAAGCTTGAGGTCGTGAGTTCGATCCCTGGTACCAAAAAAAAAAGAATGCCTCATCATCTAAAAGATCATGTGCAGCTGGAGGTTACTTACTCTTTCATGTTAGCACATACAGGTATCATCTAAAATATTGTATTAATGTTTCAGTTGTACACCATGCATCTCACGCTTATGTTAGGGGGCTTTAATAATTTTCGACATAGATTGATTTAAACAATTTAAAGATTGAAAGCTAACTTTTATTTTTGCAGATTTCCATAGCAGTTGATGGTGCAAAGAAGGTTGTGGAATTTATGTTCCAAGATTCCGAGGGAGATGTGTTGAACTACATTTTTAAAAATAGGGAACTTCGCCCTTTGTTTGATCGTCAGTGGCATAAACTTGGCATTGGCATACAATCTCGGGCCATTTCACTCTACATGGACTGTAATTTAATCGCAAGTCGGCAGACCGATGAGAAGGACCACGTTGATTTTCAGGGAAGGACAGTCATTGCTGCTCGAGCTTTGGACGGCAAGCCCGTGGATGTAAGTTTTGACTGTAATTTTAAAAGACAGCCAGTACCAACCCTAAATTAGCGCAAAATATTTTATTAAAAGCTTCTTTCTTCCTTTAATTTACCCCTAATCAATCCCCATCTTGTCACTGTTTACTTGCCTTCAAATGTATGGCGAATACCTATTCATTTCCACAGATATTTTCACATGAATCATCTTCTCTATTTTCATGCCTTTTCTCAGGTCAGTACTTTTAAAAGAATTTGGTTATGCTTTTAAAAATAAGATTGTTAGAAGTAGATTTCAGTAAAAATTGAAAACAAAGAACAAAATGTAAGCTTGGTTTAAGTCCATATGTTTTGAATAGGAAGAACTGGAAAAAGATGAAATTTCAATTAAATGATTCCAGATTATCTAGTGTTTTCACTCAAGAACAATAGGCTATTTTACTCTTCCCCACAATAGCAACTGCTTTGTATTCAGACAATTTTTTTTATAAACTGGAGTAGTTGGGGTTTTAGAGAAAGGAAATTCAGCCATTAAAATATATCAATGGTTCATTTGGATGAGGAAAATTGGCTAGGAAACTCTTGTAGACAGAAAGTTCCTTTAAAAATTACATTTGAAGCTAAGATGATATAGATTTATTACTGATTTCTCTAGAAAACAAAGCCTATAATGTTATGAAAGAGATATATCTAGTTTTGCTGGCTGCACATTTTCCTTGTGAGTGCAATGATAGGAAAAATCTCTTAAACTCTGAATGCAGATCACCAAATAGAAATGCCAGTTTTGCCCGTCATGATGGTGCATGCTTGTAATTCTACCACTCGGGAGGCTGAGGCAGGAGGATCATCGAAAGTTTGAGACCAGCCTGGACTAGAAAGTGAGCTCAAGACCAGCCTGAATTGTATAGTGAGACCCTGTCTCAAAAAGACAAAAAATTTAAAAATTAAAAAAGATAAATAAATGGAAATGCCAATTTTATTAACAAAAATGACAATATTTGTATTGCATTTTAAAAATACAGCTTTATGCAAATGTATATTTGGCCAGCTTATTGTGTGTGTGTATATATATATATATATATATATATATATATATTTTAAACAATTATTTTTTGAAGTATTTCCTTAGAGAGACTGCGTGAGAAAATCAGTGTCATGTCATAGCGAGGGCTCAGGGTGACCAGCAAAGTAGACCCTAGCAGAAGCAATGCACACTGAGAACAAGACATCATTGGCACAGGAGTGACTGAGCAGGCTTGGGCATCAGATGAGATTTTAAAACCTCACTCAGCTGTTTAACTTGTTATCACCTGTGACTTTATCTATGTAGGTGCTCATTCATCTGCACAGCAGTATATCTTTAATTAAGATAGAACTGGTAAGGTTCCTAGTTGTATTTGTCCAAGGTCTGTGCCACAGTGAGTCAGGAGTGTGAGTTCAGTGGTCTGTACATTCAGTTAGCCACTCAGAACCAGATGCTAGCATAAGAAGGTGAGAAAAGAAAACACACAGACTATTTCTGTTCTCAGAATCTCAAAGGCTAACAGAAGGATTAAATCTGTCAGTAAATAGCGGCTGCTGGCAATAATAGTGGCCATCATAATAACAACAGTACTAGATGGATCTTTCAGAAAGGACTCTCCAAATGCCCAAGAGTGAGTGTGGGCCAGCAGAGTGGCCTCTGAGGTGGGACCTGGAGCAGTGGGGGAGAATAAGACGAGAGCAGAGCAGCTCCAGGAACTTCTCCCAGCAGCTCAGGGGAGTGACCGAAGCACCTGCCTGGGACACCAGAGTTCAGAGTTAGAACCTGGGCTCCTATAGATCTAGTAAGAGCAAGGTGTTCTCTGGTTTCATAGGACCTGGAAGAACTCAAGGGGAAACTGAGCTAAGTTCATGGAAATAGGAGTGGCAGGACGACAGGCATGAGCTATTCTGAGAGTGGGAACCAGCCTTGGAGCTTTACCTCTAAGCATCGAATCCAGTGTTCTGTGTTCTGTGTCTCATTTGCTTTTCAAGGAATGATAGTTGGTCCCAGAATTTAAGGCTGAAGAGTATCAGGCATGTCTTCATAAACAGGGCACTAGGTAAAAATTATATGCATTACTACAGTGATTCTGTCCTTTCATGTGGATTCTTAGTTCATTTGAGAATAAAAGTGAAAGTATGCCATGAAAAAGTCACCATTTGAATTAAACATAATCCTATTAAACTTCAAGTCTACTAATTTTTCTTTATCTCCAAATGTGTTCCATCAAATTACAGATCTGTTATAGTGTGACAGTGTTTTATTTATTGAGTTGCATGGTACCGAAAAAATCATTCTAATGATTAGGTTTCGTATTACATATTCTACCTGTGTGTTTTTATGAGAAAGAGGTGACAAAACTGATACAAAATTTTTTTTAAAAAGCAACAAGCCAGGGATTTAGCTCAGTGGTGTAAGTGACTGCCTGGCAAGCACGAGGTTGTGAATTTGATACCCAGTACCAAAAAAAAAGAAAACAAACAAATCTTCAGTTTGACACCAGTCAGTGTTGACTTGGCTATGAATATTCTTCTTCTAAAACACTGTTATCAATAAAGGATTCTAACATCAATAATGACAGTATAGGTAAACTAAATTGTAATTTCAACATGAGTAATACTCTATTTTAATCCTTCAAAACCTGATAATGTATCGGTAGCTAAGTGTAATAACTTACTTGTGGGACCTAACACGAACGGCACACAGTAGGATTTCAATTTTTTTTAGCTATTTCAATAATAACAATGATAAAAAAACAATATTACCCTTAATAATATTTGCTTTTACTCCATTTTTAACCTTAATAATATTTGCTTTTACTTTAAAAAATATTTTCATTGAATATAAAATTCTAAGCTGACAGTTTTATATCCATTAAATATTTTATTTTTAATTACCTTTATTGGTTTACTTTTGGTATACATAATGATCACATTCACCAATGGGAATTTGTACCCATGCATGATATATATTGACTCTCTTTTTCCCCATTGCCCTTCCTTCCCTTCAACTGTTTTCCCCCCCTTACTCATAAACCTTTGTTTCCATTTTTTCCTTTTGTTCTCTTTAAAGGAAATCTTCATTCTTTATTCTACATAATTCATATGTTGCTGTCAATATTTCATTAGAACATTTAAGACAGTGTATTTAAACTTTACAAACAAAAATTAACCTTAATAACCTTGAGAACAATTACCAAAGAAAAATCATTAAATGTCACTGAATCTCAGAGCTTTTCATTATAATACTTGCAAATCTTAGGTTGCTCATGAATCTGCAAGATATTTGGAGCTCTAAAGGTTTTCTACAAACCAAATTAATTTTGTTTATCTTAGTGGGGAGTAAAAGTTATAGCTGTTTCTCCTCTCTCTGTGTGTGTGTGTGTGTGTGTGTGTGTGTATGTGTGTGTGTGTGTATACACGTGTGTGTGCACGGAGATTCACAGCTAACTATTTGGACTTTCTATAGAAAGTATTTATTGATTAACCTCCAAGTAATGCTAGCACTGTTACATTGAGAAAATAAAGAGATAGAGAAGGAAAGTGAGAAAAAGGGGAGGGATGAGAGAGATTCCCAACTAGTGTTATACATCAAATCATCATACAGTTAATTAAACTCAAAAATTTGCAAACACAAACTAATTTCAAGGTTGCACTCAATGCTTATTTACAAAAAGCATTTTAATACATTTCAGTGCCTAAGACATTCAAATAGCCTATTTAATATTTTATTAATATTGATATTTTATTAATAGTATTATTGACTTCTAGAGAGTTGTTTGATCTCCCATTTAAGGACATGATTATGCTTTCCTTTGACTACTTTTAATTTAATATCAAAATACCAAAAATGTGAATCTAAGAAAATAGAATCAATTATTTTATAAAATGATTATAAATCTTGGTTAGGAAGACTCTAATATACTATAAAAACCATAGTTTTTAAATAGAATTTATGAAAAACTAAATACGTATTTTTCCCTTATTGAGAATTATTCATCTGTTTAATTGCCTCAGAAAAGAGATCTGGAAGTATAGATAAAGTCCTTCCGTCATATGCTCATGCCTTTTTGTTAATGCTCTTACCTTTGGCCTCACTTTTTCTCCAGTTTTGTAAATGTTGAAATAGACTCATTTTGTGTGCATACTTTATTGTGGTGCACAGTACTTCTTTTTAATTAAATACTTCTTTTTATTGTTTGAAACAGTTAAATTTTTGCTTGTTTTCAATACCTGGTTTCTTTTATCTATACATCTGCCTTATATTTATTTCCCAAGTGATCCATAAAACAGTAAATCCTGAATTACATAAAACATTTAAAAATTGGGCTATTTGATGTTAGCTTTTCTTTTAAGTTAAATGACTGTGTTAATATGATTCTCAAAATCTAATGGTGTATTTTACTGCTAATTTTTTAACAGATTGAACTTCACCAACTTAAAATCTACTGTGATACAAACTTCATAGCTCAAGAAGCATGTTGTGAAATATCAGCTGCTAAGGTAAGCTAACTTTCTTGATACAGGACAATGAAGCTAATGCCAGTTATCTTTTAGTTGCATAATCTGTAGAGTCCAAGCGAAGGTCAATATTGAATATCATCTTTTGGTGAAGCCAGGTGAGTAATTTATTCCAAGTAAGGAAGACTTTTTAGTGCTTTCCTATAGTTTTAAAATCTCTAATTCCAGAATTTCAAGGTGAATTTTGGGGATCATATTTTCCTTACTTTGGAGTCACCATAACTAAGAAGGAATTTATACCTTTCTCCTACATCCTCTAATGGTGTCCAGTAGCATCATCGTTTTCAACTTTTCAATCAACAATCCCACCTTATTGTCAGTCATTTCCCCCACTGGCCTGTATTGGAATTTTGCATCATCCATCATGTCCATTGTCTTTCCCATGCCCCGTCTTTCTTAGCACCATAACCAGAATAAATCTCTGAATCACAGCTTTATATATTCACTTACTTTATTCCAACAATCATTTGTTATTCAAAGACACTGATTTTCTAGTGACTGCTCTAAAGGATAGGGCTAAGAAACATAAATTCCCTATCTGCTCAGTTTTTCTCAACGCTTAAGTGTCTCTCTCTTGGCAATGAACCATGAATCTAGTTTCTTAAGCCTCACATTCTAAGTGTTCTGAACCTAACTCTGATGTTAGGCTTAATTATCAATTTGATTGACTTGAGAGCCAACTGGCGGATTAGTAAAGCACACTGCTGGCCATGTCGAGCTGGGTCATGGAGGCAGGACTATATACGGCTACTGACGCTTTCTTCTCTGAGGCTGTTCCCCTACTCTGTTTTCTAGTGGCCAAGAACTAAACATCATAGTTCATACAAGCCCTTCTTCCATGATATTTCTCTTTTAGAACCATCCTACCATAGATTGGATACCCTAAATCTATAAGCCAAATTAAAACTATCTTTATTTAAATTGTGGACGTCAGATAATTTCTCCTAGTAGTGGACAAGACAACTAATACAAAAATTGATATCCAGGAGTGGGGTCACTGCTGTGACTATGTAGCACCTGACCATATGGTTCAGAAGCCTTTGACACTGGTAGTGGAAGGAATTTGGAAAAGTTTGGAGATATGGTCTAGAATGCTGTAAGCAGAGCTTAATGGGTGATTCTGGTAGAAGAACAAGAAGATCAGAATGCTGTTATGAATGCAGTAAAAGCCATGCCAGGAGGAAACAAGAATTCTGTTGGGAATTGGACTAAAGGCCATATATGTTACATTCTAGCAAAAACTGTGCCTACATCTTCTTTATGTCATTAGACTTGGCAGGAGAGTGAGAGTAAGGGCAGTAGACTAATTTATCTAGTGGAAGAAATTTCAGGGCAACCCGGCATTCAGGCTGTGGCATGAGTACTACTGGTTGCTTTTAGCCAGATGGACAATGAGAATTGGGAGCAAAAAACAAAGCAGAAAACACTGAAAAATTTAAATTTTGCTCCAAAAGTAAATATATGTAAAGTTGGGGCCAAGGGAGGTTTGATTTCTGAAGAGATTAGTGCCATTAAAAAGAAGGGACAATTGTGACAAAAGAAAAGATGCTCTGACAAGGACATCTCAACAATTGGCAAGACCCCACCCATGGCAGCCTGCAAAGGTGTCAGCCTTTCATTTCAGAAGGTCTCCTTAAGGTAGTCATTGCCTGAGATTCATCTCCACATTCTCAGTCATCCAGGCACTCAGAGGCCACTACAGCCATGGTCCAAGAGGGCCTGACTACTGCATAGTGACAGCAGACCTTGTCACTCTTCATGTGATTCTGGTTTTACTAGCAAACAGAATGTAAGAGTTGTATAGTCATAGAAACTACCACCCAGATTTCAAAGAAAAGTCTGGAAAGAGGCAAAGTTCCCTGGAGAGGCAGATGCATGCATGAAGTTGTGTGAGGAAAGCTGAAGGTACAGTGGAGACCCCAGGAAGTTGGAGATACCACAGATATAGAACCCAGGAAAGCTGCATGCTGGAAACAAGTGGAGTCAGCTTAAGAGAAAGACCATTTGAGCTGCAAGAAATAAAGCCATAAGGATGGGCCTACACAGCCTTCTGAAACTCACATTTCAGATCCAGTCAGTTTTTGCCCCATAGATTCCCAAATACCCAAGACCCCCATTAGGATTTTGTCCTGGGTATTTGAACGTTTAAATGGGGGATTTAAGCCATTTGAGAATTTCTGAAGTTTCTGAAGTGGTCGAGTTTTATGACAGCAAAACATAGAAAGAATGAAGAACAAATATGATGAGGAGAGCAGCAACATTTGTTGAAAATAAGTGAGAGACGTGATTATAATTTCAAGGGCTAATTTACTAAACAAGTCAAATCAAAACCAGGAGTTTTTGTGAGCGGCAGTGTGTACTTGCATGCTTTATATTGTCTTTAGGCAACACTTTTGGGATGGTGGACAGTTTTATAGTGAATCTGGCCTCAGATTCAAGCATGGGGGTGTAGGATTTAATTTTCCCCATGGCTGATTTTGGTCTTGCTGTAGTCAGTCCTATTCTTTTCTATTTCCATTTGGAATGTTGATGTCATTGTAACTTGTGATTATGTAAGTTGGTTTTGATTTCTAAAGAGGATAAGTGTTTGCCTTGAATATCAGAAGAGACTTGGACTTTTGAAAAATTCTGAAACTCTTGAAACTTTGGGGAAGGGATTATTATTATTATTTGGTTGTACAAGAGATATTTGTATCATGTTAAGTGAAATTATTAACTTTTTATCTTTGGAGGTTATATACTTGGAAACTATAGTTTATGGAGGTATATTTGCGTATCAGCTGACAATGGGTAGAGTACGATTGTTAAGTTTAATTTTCAACTTGATTGAGTTGGGAGCTGCCTGAACGATTCATAAAGTGTACTTTTGGCTTTGTCTGGGTGGACTATCAAAGCATGATCTGGCCTTGGCCCCTTCCTCTCTGGCACTGGTCCCATGCCTTGCTTCTCAACCACCATGAACTTAGCAGCCATATTATGCTGTGTACTTTCCACAATGATGCTCCTACCTTGGAGCTAGCTGACTATGGACTGAATCTTTTAAACTCATGAATCGTGAGTGTCACATAATTTGTTCCAGCATCAAGAAAGCTAATGTACTAACTGCACAGCTGTTATTTTATTAATCTGTACTTCATTTCCAGAAGAATTCTGAACTCATTACCCTCTATACCTCTCACACTAATTGTAATATGTGCCATCTTATCTGATATAATGATATTTATTTGAAATTATTCAAATACAATTTAGATTCAGGGAAGAAAGTTTTACTTTTACCTTATCCTTCTTTTTTATTTCTAGTGCTTTGTTCAAGAAGATAGCCAAAGCATTATTTCTTGATTTGGTGATTTATTGACTATAAAAGAAAGGTTTTTGAAAAAAAAGTAATTCATAAAAACTTACCGAAGCAAAATATATGAAAAGTAACAAATGAAAAATGCTAAAAGTGCTTTTCTTGTTGAATCCTAGATTTCTTAAAAGCTCTATAATTGCCAAAGAAAATTATATGAAAATTTAATCAATAGTTTATAATTTAAAAATATCTCCTAATGCTCTTATACTTTGGGCAGTCGATTGAGAATGTACCCAGGTGACTTAAAGGATAGATCAGTCTTTAAAATATGTATGTTTTGTTTCTGTAACTTGGCTGTATACAGCATATCTCCAATCCAGTTTGTGGCTCTCATTCCAGGGAAAGTGAAAGCCAGCCAAATATCTTTCTATAAATATCTAAAAAGATAATTTAGAATGCCAATCTACAGACTTGAAATACCTAGACTTCCTGGAGCCACACTTTTAAATCTTGAAGGTATTAGTTTTCCAGGTTTTTTAGTTACGATATTTTGATATAAAGTTCTTAATATTTTCTTCGACTTAAACATGATGTTTTGATAGTGTTGTGTTTTTAATCAATAACCAGTGCTCCATGTCATTATATAATAGACATTTTTAAATTGAATTATGAGAAAACTATTTAAAAAAATAGGTATATAGGTACCAGACATAGGTAATAGATTGGATGAGGTGGTTTAGTAATTTAAAGCAGTGACTGACTCCACACATTGTAAACAAAAAGCGTTTTGTCATGTTTTAAAAAGATAATTTGAAAATTAGTTTTAGAGTAAAAATAAGTTAGGAATTCATCCTCTAGCTTTGGGAATAAAGCAAATACTTTCTTTTTCATACTGATATTTATTGGGGGGAAGGGATGTCACCATTCATTTAATGATTGACGGGTAATAGAAACATGCTAGATTTTACAAATAGAAATGAATAGCTCAGAAGATAAATAATTATATTAAAGACAAATACAGCATTCGTTGTACTTCTGATACTACATTCTTTTATTTCTTCCTTCTTTTTTTTTCAAAGTGTATTGAAATCAGAAAAGCTTAGTGTATGTTTTTGTAAATGTAATTTTTTCCTAGAACTTCAAATTCAGAACACATGTGTTTTAGTGTTAATGCTTTATAGAGCATTTCAAAGGCGAAATTTCCTCAAGATCATCTGTGAACATGTGTCTTCTATTAAATTAGATTTTCAGTTTCTGAAGTGGTCGAGTTTTATGACAGCAAAACATAGAAAGAATGAACAAATATGATGAGGAGAGCAACAACATTTGTTGAAAATAAGTGAGAGACGTGATTATAATTTCAAGGGCTAATTTACTGAACAAGTCAAATCAAAACCAGGAGTTTTTGTGAGCGGCAGTGTGTACTTGCATGCTTTATATTGTCTTTAGGCAACACTTTTGGGAAGGTGGACAGTTTTATAGTGAAGCCTAAGAAATAATTCTCAAATGGCTTAAATCCCCCATTTAAACGTTCAAATACCCGGGACAAAATCCTAATGGGGGTCTTGGGTATTTGGGAATCTATGGGGCAAAAACTGACTGGAAAACATGAACTGTTTTGATGATAATCTTAATTATTATTGAATGTGGTATTCATATTTTGGGACTTGGAAACATTAATATAACTAAATAATCATTAAATCCAAAAAGAGTAAATATGAAAAAGCCAGTAGTGAAAACAGGAAATTAGTTACAGTACTTCTGGGTACTAATTTTGTTATGGTTTTTATTGTTCTCACGGGCCTTAAAGTATCTATTTTTCAAAATAATTGTCATAAAATTTTAATTTTTCTAATCATTAAATGGATGGAGACATCCTGCCCCCAAATAAGTATCAGTTATGCATGTTTATTTTAGAAAACTTGGAAAATACCACCAAATACAAAAAGAGGAAATTAATGCCACCCATGGTCTCAGATAACCATTGACAATATTTTAGTTTTGTGTCCTGAAAATACTTTCCTGAGCATTCTTGTGCATATAGCTTATGCAAAGTAATGTGAACTTTCCCCCTGAATGCTTTCCCTTCATAAAACCTCAAATTCTTAATCATGGTGACAAGTCTGATATGTGATATTAAGAAAAAAAGATGCATTTATATCCTTTATAGAATCTCCATATGGTTAACATTTTAAGAAAAAAGTACATTTCTTTGTAACCAAATTTCACTTCCTCCCCAGCACATTCTAAACCTATTGTATAAATATTAAATCCAACACTTAATGTTACACTGAAGACTAATATCTTCAAAGGACATAGACTAAAATACAATATATTTTAGTTAAATAGGTATCATTTTATAGTTTACAAAGAAATTGTTTTCTACTTTACATGTCTTTACAGTCATCTTGTTGAAGTAACTGTGTTTTACAGATTTATAGTGCATGATTTTACCTTAATTTCTGTCCCCCAAAATAGATATTCACATATTGTAAGGTACAGTATTACTGCATAAATCACCTACTGTAGCTTTAGAACATCACTAAAATCATTAGTTTTAATACATTTCTCGTGTGTGTTAGTGGAATGAAATACACAGGAGACTCGGTGATAAAGAGAAGTGTAACAACTCTCACACAGGTGAAACGAATGTTTGATTAATATGAAGTAAGTTCATGCAGGCAGCCGGCCGACCCTAGTGTGGCGTGAGCCGGAGTTTGGAATTGATTCCATTCTCTAACTTCTCTTCCTTGGGTTTTAGTGCCCAGAACTGGATGTCTTTGGAAGTGTGGCATCACCATCAGTAACCGCTCATGCTGGTAAAATGTTTGCATATCTACCAGCAAGGCAGGAACTTCAAGACCTGTGCCCCTGCGTTCCAAGCAAGGTAAGCCAGCTCTGGCCTGTGCCCACGGGAAAGCCACTGCAGACAGCACACCTGGCTTCATGACTGGCTCCATGTGGTTTCACCTGTGTCGCCTCTCAGGAGCAGCATGTGTCTTGCCCTTTGGTACTGGTTGAATCAAATTCTGAAGCCACACCATCACCATAGCGATTTACAGAAAAGAGTTGGAGATAGGCTTTCTTGGATTTTTACACAAATAGTTCCTGAGTGCATCTCATCTTTCTTCTATGATGCAATCAGAATGAATAGGGCTAGGAAGGTAGAAACAAGCTCAGTACAGGCAAACATCGAGTATTTAATATGTACCAGGAATGGGCTACAGTTCTGAGAATTCAGAGTTGAAGGAAATACAGAACCTGCTCTTCAACAAACATAAACTAAAATACTGTAGATAGTATTTCCTTTCTGGGTAGTGACTGTATTTGTTCTGTAGCCCAAATTTCCAACAGCTGCCTCTTGCTAAACAGCTAAAATAACTTGTCTCACCTGTGCTGATACAGGCCTGCGATCAGAAGAGAGGTCTGCAGACCTATGTGACTCCCTTTTCTGGGTGTGGTGGCTGCAGTGGGGTCTGTGCTTACTAAGCCGGTGAGCGACATTGCAGAGGCCCACAGGAAGGTCCAGGGCAGTGAGAGTGGCTAGAGGAGCAACTCCTGGAACAGGATGCTGAATGGGGTTGGGAACAGTGAGGAAGGAGCCTTGTGAAACAGGGGAGAAACCTGTGGAACCGCAGGTACAGCTCGGAGAGGAGTGAAGGCGGACCTTCCCGGCCCAGCTGCATATGTACATGTGTGACTGTAGTCAGTGTGGCAGAGCGTTTACTAACACAGACACTCATCCGTGCTCAGGGAGAAGCAGGATTGCCAGGAGCTCCTGGGTCACCTGGGCAGAAAGGGGAACAAGGAGAGCAGGTAAGATGCGCAACACCAAATCCAGCTGTGACGCAGTGTCTTGTTGAGACCTGACCTCTAAGATGTGTCCATGTCACATCTGAGCCTGGGAAGAATTGGATGGATGAAATGGCAAGAAAGCTGTAGCTCTGAGTCTGTAATTCTAAATCCGTGTTTAGAAATTTGTCATTCTCTTTTCCTCTCCTCACTTCAGTGCAGAGTTTCTCGTTCTTTGGAGTCATGTGTTATCGAATTGGTTTGTGTTAAGGTTAGGGGTTGATTATGTGTCTCCTGCCTTTCCAAGGTAAAATAGATTTTAATTCCTCTCTTGCCTTTAATTGGAAATCCGTGGTTCTAAATTCTTTACATAATCTAGCTTGACTTCTTTTTTTAAAAGGCAGGAGTCTAATATTAGAGAGGTGAGTGATTCCTCAAAGCTTCAACACAATGGCAGTTGTTTGACTCTCAGAAGCCCACTGAGACTTGTGTGTGGGCGGGGGGATCATCAGGCTCTTCAGCAGGAGGTGTTAAAGGTGGAGAGGGGTGTTTGTGATTAAGTTGGAGTTCTTTGGAGAACTTCACTTTTGTATCATTATATGCAAATTAAAAATAATTAAACAAGTCATCATAATACTACTTCAAACTAAGTACACAAATCATGATAAATAGCATCTGTATTTACGGAGTGTGTGCCCTATGCCACATGGTAAGTGTGCTTTAGAAATATTATCTGTTCGATCCTCAATACTTTTCATTTTAAGGATTACTGTTAGTTTTTTTTTTTAAATGGACATCTTGAAGTATAGGGGGTGAATCTATTTCCCATGGCCACGTGGCCCGAGGCCAGGTTAGAGTCTAAGTGTGAAGCCGGTCTCCTGTTACACTGTGTCTATTCAAGTCTGCCTGTGTTCGAAACGTTTTGTGTTACTAATCTGTGTTCTGTGATCAGGACACTTCCCATTTTGTAATAATTTATTTTATCCTTATAATTTCATAGAGAATATTAGCCTAAGTTTCAATATTTTTTAACTTTTTAAAAATTTTATTAGTCCTGTACATGTTTGCTGAGTCTGGAGTTTGCAGTCAGCTTGGGGAGGGGTACCTGTACCTGCTAAAGCTTGGTTTTCTTAATTCTATTCCTTTCCCTCTGCTGCCTCTTCTAATTCCTCTATCCAGATTTTTGTACTTGTTGATATTATTCATTTTAGCTCATGTAATGGCATACAGTGTTTACATTCATTTAGGTTATCATATTCCTATAGGTGGCAGGTCTTTATTCAACTCTTCACCTTCTCCTCACTTCTCACCCCTTTTCCCCTTAGACCCCTTTCCTATTGCAAAGGTCCATCCCCTTGTCTTATTCTATCCATCTTTTATTCTTTTTATTTGTGCTTTGCCTCAAATGAGGGAGATGAGATGGTATTGCTTGTGTGTCTGGTTTATTTCATTCACCATTATATTTTCCAGGTGTATCCATTTTCCTGCAGGTCTCTCATCCTTGTTATTCTTTGTAGCTGAGTAGTCTTCCACTATAGTACATAGATACCACATTTTCTTTATGCAGGCTCCTGTTTATGGATGTCCAGGCAGATTTCAGGATTTATCTATTATAAATGGTGCTGCTATAAACATTGATGTGTGTGCACCACTGTAGTAGGATGCATTAAGCTCTTTGGGGAAGATACCTAGAAAGGGCATAGCTGGATCATATGGAATTTCTAATTTTAGTTTTTTGAGAACTCTCCATACTGATTTCCAGAATGATTGCAATAGTCTCCGTATCTACCAACAATGAAGGAGAGTTCCTTTTACATCAGAGCCATGCCAGCATTTGTTACTGAATTCTTAATGATTGCCATTCTTTTCAGTAAAATAGAACCTTAGCTTTGTTTTGCATTTCTCTAATGGCCAGGGATCTTGAGTATTTTTTTCATATATTTGTTCACCATTTGGATGTTTCCTCTATGAAGTGTCTGTTTATTTCTCTTGCCCATTTCTTGACTGGGTCTTTAACTTTAGGTGATTTAATTTTTTTTGAGTTCTTTATGTATTCTAGATGTTAGTCCTCTGTCTGAGGAGAAACTGACAAATTCTTTTCCCATTCTGTAGGTTGTCTCTTTACTAATTGATTCTTTTGCTGTATAGAAGCTTTTTAGTCTGGTGTAACCTCACTTGTTGATTCCAATGATTTTAAACTTCATTTTCCGGGTGGAAGAAAAGTAGAGTGATGTGTCTTAGGTACAATTAGAAGACTCAAGAGTAGAATGATTTCTGAGGTAACCCCAGCTCCTTTCCGGTTAACAACGTGGTCAAGACACCCCATCTCTGAAAGCTCACTTCCTGATCTGTGAATGAGGGTGTCTTTCCACCGACATCATAAGGTGACATGGGAGTGCTTTAAAAAGTATGTGTGGCTTGGTTGTTGGTGACTGTGCTGTGGTACACATCCATACATATATTCCTTAACTTGACCTTCCCGTTTTTTGATGGACCAGTTCTACTGTGATTAGGAAAATTGGCGCAGGAAGGAATTCCATGTGTGTTTTGGTCATTAACCTGTTAGCTTTTTCACGTGTATTTTCCCTCTATTTAAATGAACATCTCTGGTCAAAAAAGTAAATAAATAAATGAACATCTCCTTCTAGCAAATATACATGTCTATTTTTTGATTCACTCATTAAAAACTATTGAAGACTTTAAAATTTTTTTTAAATGCTGGAACTGCAGCAATAATAAGAAAGTAAAGGACCTGTTCTCACTGAGTTTATAATCTTGAGATGATTTAAGAGACATTCTTTCCTTATATAAGAATAAAAGGACTAGGAATAAACAATAAAGGTGGTTAAAAAGATGATAAATATTAGAAAATGTATGTCATATCTATAAGACATATTACACGAGAAAATATCTTAGAGGTTCAACATCTCGTATCACTCTTCTCTTTATTTTCTGAGACAGACTTACTATGTAGTCTGGACTTGAATTCGATTTATAGCATAATCTTGTCTGAAACTCAAAATCCTTCTATGTCAGCCCCAGCCTCCTGAATGCTATGCTTACCAGCATGCACCATCACACCCAGCTGACTGTGATACAGTTTTCAAATATTAAAATTTGTTTTAAATTCCAAGATACACAAAACTTACAGTGACAAGAGATTTTAGTAGCAGGCAAAAACAACTGGGATACAGTAGTCAACAAAACAGGTAAGTAAGCTTGCTTTAGCTTTTCACTACCTACCCCAGCATTGGGTTAGCCAGCACGACCCTTGCCTAGCGAAAATGACCTCAAATGACAATGACCCCGAATGTATTCAAGTTTTCTGGCACCTGTAATAAACATAGATGTCCTGTTTGCTTTTCAAAGGGTTGTTGATGGATTTATTGCTGTTCCTGTTGCATTATGTGATCGTATAGCTTTAACGTACAGCAAAGAGTACTTCCCTCAGCATCTGATTCGGGCTTGTCAGTTTCATTATAAGAACAGGTGCACCAAATAGCTGAAAATCTTATGATCAAGAGTCATTTTGTGATTGGAGCTATTGAATAGTTAATTTTGTGAAATGACCAGAAGTGCAGAGTTACCAAGGAAACTAGATATTATTCTAAATCTTTCCTTTTGATCTGTGAGCCCAAGAAAGTACATTTAAGGGAGGTAGGGCAGTAATCTGGAAAGATTAAAACCTTAGAGCTTGAAATGTTTAGGACCAAATCCTGTCTACCTTTGAGTGGCCTGGAAAGCAACCCTTAATCATCGTAGTTCATAGTTAATTATCAGGAAGGGATACATTATAATGTACTGTAGATAAGACACTTAGTAACAGCATCTGGCACGTAAGAGACATTCAACAAATATGTTCCCCTGCTGTCTTATCCACAGTGTAACCACTCACATGTTAAAGGGATGGGGAAGTAATCTTTTTAAGTTGAGTTTAATTTCACATGGGACAGTCAGATCTTCACTTGAGAGAGTGCTTTAGAATTTTCAATTGACTGTTTTAAATTATAAAAATTTTTAGTTATGTGAATTGTAGTAAATATGAATGGTTGATTGACACTTAATTTCTTCAAAAGATCAATTATATGAATACTGAGCTGTGTTTGTTTTATTCACAGCATTACCTGATCTTTTCTGGATAGGATATACTGGTTTTTATTTCTCTTTTTCTTTTATTTTTATTATTATTTTTTTTAGTGTGGGGGGGCAGGGAGGTTTTGAGACACAGGATTGCTATATTGTTCAGGCTGGCCTTAAACTCACTATGTAGCACAGGTTGGCCTTGAACTCATGGCAATCCTCCTGCCTCAGCCTTCCGGGTGCTAGGATTACAGGCATGTGCCACCATGCCTGGCTGTACTTTTTTTTTTTTAAAGATTCCTTGCATTGTCTCACTTAGATAATTTAGATTAGAAGCTATTCAGATACTATTATAATTTACTTTTTCTCATTAACGGTACAAAGGCTGACCAAAAGCTACAGTGCATTTAAATTTTTAAAAAATATTACAGTAAAAGTTACATTGTCATAAATCCTCTTCAAAATACTCATTACTTTTTAAAATTTCAGTTTGTTAATGTATGAGTGTGTTATATATTTTTTATATTCCTTGCGGGAAGTTGGTGCACACACTTAAACATCTTAATTCCTTTGTTGATCCCTTTACCCTCCCCCCACCCAACCCTTGGTTTTCTTTCTTTCTTTCTTTCTTTCTTTCTTTCTTTCTTTCTTTCTTTCTTGTCTCTTCATGGCTCTTTTATGTCTTTTAGGCCTCTTTCATGTCTTCTGATGGCTGCCTGAATGTCTGGAATTAGTTCCACACATTTACAGCAGTTTCTGTCAAGTAACATTTTGGTGTGTCCTCATCCACCTTATTCATCAGACACTTAGCACTGTGCGACTTCTGGCTCTTCCTCAAGGTCAAAATTTGAAAGCTGAATGTTTAGAATTGACTGAAGACACTGAGGTACCACAGCATAGAACTAAAGGCACTCAAACACAGGACTTCCAAAACTACTTCAGAAGGTAGCAAGACAGTGGGATAAGTGTCTGAGCAGGGGAAAGTATTTGGTGGGAGGGGGATCTATGACACTGTCGTTTACTGTTTTTCTCTCGTAGATATTTTTTTAAATATTTTGTTTTTTATTTCTTTGCTAGTACATTTGCAGCGACCACATTCACCATGAAGGATGTGTACATGTATGCAGCACACCCTAGTTCTTTTTCTTAATTCCTTTCCTTCCTCTCCCCCAACCTTCCTTCTCCTCTCCATTTACAAAAGCCCTATTTCTGGTTTTTTCCTTCAGCTCTTTTTTTTCTTTGCTTTAAATCTCTTTTCCCTCCCTTCCCTCCCCTTCTCTCTGTCTTTGGTTCTCCTCCTGTTAGAAGATCTTTCTACTTCCTAGTGCATGTTATCTATTTTGCTCCTTATTTATACAAGGGGTTTCACACAAGAGAAAAATGCAGTATTTATTGTGTGTCTGACACATTGCATGACTTTAATTTACTTTAGTAAACATATTTTATTTAACACACACCCTAGTTTTGATCATACCTCATACAATTACTTTTTCACATTAAATCTAGAACGTGGGCTACTAGTCTTCTGATATGTTTCACTTTTGGTGCAGTGAGACAAAATGAGGAAAAGTTTTGAGATTGTGACTTCCAAATGTCTTTACAAATTATGTTTTACTTGTTATATTACAGTATTTCTGATACTGTAATGATCCTTATACTTTTATAAGGAATGTATTTTACTTTTATTCACGCAAATACACTGTGAGTTAGACAAATATTCTGAATAAACAGAGTATCCCACCTGAGCCAAAATCCAGCAGCAATTTCCTATTTCCCTGAAGACAAACCCCAAACTTCTCACCAGGATGCAAGTCTTCATGTGTGTACAGCGTTCCCTACCCCACTTTCCATTCCGTGAGCCGCATGCTGGCCTCTGCTCTTGCTTACTCCTGCTCCAAATGCTTCCCACCAGCTTGCATGTATCCAGAAGGTTCTCCTAGCTATCCACTTGGCTCTCTCCGTATCATTTAGGGTCTTTCTCAAAAAATGACTTTGTAACAAAGCTATCCAGGCTGGTATGTCCTTATAGAAAGTATTTCTGCATCTCAACTCTATCTTCTTGCTTTCCTTAGGACTCTTATTGTCACCTGACACATCATCTTTATGCAGCTGTATATTTCCCCATTAAAATGAGTTCTGTGAACTCCATTCACAGAAGAGTATATACTAGGGAATTAAAAAAGATGAATGAATGAATGAATGAATGAATGCTGTACCTCAAGGAATGTAAGAATGGTCAACTCAGCTGTCTCTAGAACCTGTAAGTTCTACTTTCCAGTTGCCCAGAATAGTCTACCAAGAAAGGCAGAATCAATTTGCAAAGAAAAGCTAGATAATTTTAGGACAGTATTATATTATTCATCACTGTTCTACACTTTTCCCTTATAAAAATTATTTTCATATATTAACCAATCAGTTTTAGCTTAATATTTTCAGTTGGCTAATAAAGAATCTAAATATTTTGAAGTAAGCCACAATTTTGCAACAGTTTAATTTTTCTCTTCCTTTGCCTGCTTTCCTAGCCACTACTGTGATGATTCATTTACCACTTTCGTTTTTATCAAACTGGTAACGCCCTTGTGAAGCAATGTGATTTGAAATATCAATGCTTATTTTTAAACACCTAGTTGTGATCAATATTCTACACAAGGACATCAAACTATTCTAAATATTCCCTCAGTCCAGGACCAAACTCCGTATGACATTATTTGAAATAATAATTAATACTTTCATTCAGACTCAATTATTATAATTTACTGAATCTTTTAATTCCCTTTTCTGAGTAAGTGTAGTTAGCAACCTAATTACTTAGCAAGCACATTACTTTCTCAGTTCTTTAAGACTTTTGCTAATATCTTCACTCATTTCAGCATTTAAATTCTCTTGGAATTTTGTAAAATCGAAGATCAATTTTAATGTTCATCAACCTGGGGGAGGAGTTTTATCTAAACTCTATATGGGGAACAATTTTCCAATTTATTTTTGTATTGTCTTCCACATCTTCAATTAATTTCCAAAACATTGGCTTTAAGAAATATTCTCCTCGCTGACACACATGGAGAGAAGATCTAAATAATTTAACAGAATAAGGTCATTTGTTTGAGTCTTTATTCAAAAGCTTGTATTGATTTCTTTTAATTTCCCCCACTCTGCAATAAACTTTGAATAGTGCAAACAGTAGTTTCTCTTATTTTGCTTGCAATGTGGTATTGCTCAGATGACAACCTGTAGCTTCAATAGATAACTATAGAATTATCTATAAAAATAACTGAATTAAGACGTGTTCATTTCTAAAAGGAAGCATACTTTTCCTTAGTGATAACCCCACAAAAGTAAGATTTTATGTTTCTGACTTCTTGGCCTAAATCAATATAAAAAATGTTTCTTCATCCTTTCTAATCCCATACTAAGTGTGATGGATTAATTGATAAGGCTTTTTCAAAATTTTATCCAATTTGTTATAATCTCATATAATTTATAGGAAATTGAAGGTGAAATTTACTTGTGTGTCTTGAATCTGAAATTAAATAATTTCAGATTTTTCAATAGCATATTTTCAATTAACAATATTTTCAATAATATTATATGTTCACAAAATTATAGTATATTTCTTAATTCCCACCTCACATTGTGACAGACTAACTCTTTTAAAAAGTTCAGACTAGGCATGGTGGTGCATACCTGTAATTCTAGCACTCAGAAGGCTGAGGCAAGAGGATTGCTGTGAGTTGAAGGTCAATCTTGGCTGCAAAGCGAATTTGAGGCCAGGCTGAAATGCATAGTGAAACTCTGTCTCAAAAAAAATGTTCTTATTCTACATATTCTACTCTTTCAAGGGTAAAGTTCCTAGACTGTATGTGTGATATGGCTAACTAGGCAGCCAGAGGTGACCCATGGGCTTCATTGAGTCTGGTTTCACAGTCTCACTTGGCAGAGCAGGTAGAAGAGCAAGGAAGCTGACCATTAGTTTGACCCAACTTCAGGTTTTTTCCTAGAGGATACAATGAACTCATGTACCTGCTGCTGGATACCTTAGAGTCTGAAACTACGAAGTTACTTGAACTGAAGTTATGAGAATTTTCTTGAATTCAAAACTGCAAGTGGGAAGTTGCTTTTAGCTCAAACTCATTCTGTTGACCACAATAGTCATTCATTACTTTAATAAATGAAAAGGACAAAGCTGAATTGCACAATTCTGTATAGATGGTGTCTAGTCTTAGTTCCAGTTGTTAGATTTTCACTTTTGGACAATTTGTTGAACACTTCCAGACGTCTTGTTTAACGGCGTATGTACACTAGGAGGAAAGAAGCTGCACACAAGCTTTGGCACAAGCATAAGTAATGCATCTGTGAAATAAAAATTTCTCTTTGATGGTAGCAATTAAAGTGTCTTTCTAAACACATCTAATGAGCATTTCTGTATTTTAGGGTATAGCTGGTAATAAAGGTGAATTTGGGGCTCCTGGAATTCCTGGGGAAAAGGTAGGTCAGTTTGCTATTTGATTAAACTTTGGTTGTTTTACCAAGTTGATCATAAATGATGAAATAATACACAGAACAAGTTTTATGGCTCAGGGATCAGTATACTGTGGTCCTGTAGTATGTCTGCCAAAATTACCGCCGTGTGGTTTTGTAAATAAGGTTTTACTGGGATAAAACTTGTTTGTGTGTACGTATCGTCTAAAGCTATAAAGTAACTATCACAGAGACTCTATGGCCTGCAGAGTCTAACATGTTAACTGTAGAAAAAGCTTGCTGACCCCTGCTCTCAAACATTGGTCATTATTCTGTTAACAGGCTGATGGTGCCTTAAATTCACCATTTTATGGATAACACAGTATCTTAATATGTGTCTTAATGTGGACAAAATTATATAATCCATACTCCATGCTGTAATATAGTACCACATGGGATACTATAATTAAAAATCTAAGAAATGTATTTCAATTCATGAAAGTTATGAAGTGGTATTTAGCTTATAAAGTGGCTGCTTTTTATCTCTATCCTAAAGAGGATTCTAAACCATGAATCACTCACAAGGCATTAGTGTTATAATTCAGCATATCACTCAAGTTCAGTTTTCAGACAGTCTTTAAAATTTTGTTATAGCTAGACATGGTGCTGCACTTGGGAGACTGAGGCAAGAGGATCACAATTTCAAAGCTAACCTAGAAGATGTTATATTGTTATATATTGAATTGCAATTGAATATATTGAATATCAAATGTTATATTGGTCTATATTGAATATAAAATGTTATCTTACATATTGAATTGCAGCTGTCTTCTTGTTCACTATCTATGTGTATGTTAATAATAGCTTTGCTTAATTATTAAAGTTTTTAAATGTTAATGTTAAGAAAATCCTCTTGCTTACTAAAATAAATGCAGCATGAATTTCTGTAGCTGTTGTAGCTGTGCTGACAAGGGCTGAGTCTCTTGTATCTCATTATCTTAAAGGCCATGACCTTCGTGGTTTTATTTACCTTCAGTGGACACAGGCATGACTGCCGCTGAGTGGTAGGAGATTCAGAGGCTGTCAAACAAATTGTTTTTTGAGACCTTCTGAAATATGTCTCTGATATTTACTTCATTGGTGCTGCATTTTTTTTTCATTTAGAAGCTATTCAGTCTAAATTTTTTCTTCCCACAGGAATATAACTATTGGACTTTAAAAATCTCATAACCCTGATGAGTAATTTACTTTGCTTCAAGATTTTTGGTTGGGCTGCTATCCTCTTGCTTAAGACTTGAGTGGTATTAATAGAAGACTCTTCGTCACAAGTAGAAGTTTCTTCAAATACTTGTTCCAAGGGCTAATTATTTCAAAATACCTTTTTCCTGTAGAGTACCACTCAATCACCTAACACCTAGGGAGATATACCAGTCAAAACTTGCTTTGTGATGCTTATACTGCTTATTTTCCTAAAATTCACTATAATTATCTGATTATTTAGATTTCAGATCATTGCAATTTTTAAAAGTATTTTAAATCTAGGAATATTTTCTTTTAGATATATATTTCAAACTATATAGTTGGATTTTTTTAACCTTGGAATGTAAATTAAAACATATTTACTGGTAAATTATGAGAAAACAAGATAATATTAAAACAACTTACTAAAATTAGAATTGAACACCTTAATTTCAGTGCTCCATAATGACATATCTTAGGACTTTATTCATGGAAACTAACCATAAACTACTACTTATTATTTGTGGAACGAGTTCTCAACTCCTGGAAAATTGATCTCAACACACTCAATCCTATAAATGTTGATCTATTCATCCGCAGTCAAGAGCCCTGATAGGAAGTAGTGGTCTGGAAAGTTAAATATGTCAAGACATTTTCTAGAAAAAAATAGAGATTCTTAGAAAAGAAAGCATTTACTTGAGTTGCTCTAATGAGTCTCTCAGGCAAGACATTTTCTAGAAAAAAATAGAGATTCTTAGAAAAGAAAGCATTTGGGGCAATGTGGAGGAGTAAGAGTGAGACATAGTAGTGCAGAGACAAGCACTACTCAGAATTAAAGAACTGGACTGAGTAGTCTGCTTCTGTAAAAAGAATCTTTAATTTCCACTTGACGTTAAAACTTCAGTGAATATAAAAAGTATAACACCTACTGGTAATCTAGTTGGGCCAACTCATTTGAAGAACCGGGGGCCTCAGCCCTTGGGGCTTATTTGGTCAAAATGGTGACCAACTCTTCCAAAATCAGTGAGCAGCACCGTCTGTGTGAAGACTAACTCCAGAGGATTTGAAAAGCTAGTGTGATAAAGATGCTCTATTTATGGTGTTCTAAATCCATGCAGAATTGTCTTGGCAGACATCTTCCCATGTTTCCGCAAGCAGTTTTCTTCTGGACCTGATTTACTTGAGCTGATCTAATGAGTCTCACAGGCAATTACAGAATTCATGCACCTTGCAGTGGTGCTAATTATGGTATCAGGTTGTGCTTTACTCTTGGTTCCTAGGCTGTGCATCTTCAGCCTACCTATTGACTAATATCATCCCAATATCTCTAGGAATACCAGGTCTTTGACTATGTAATCCGCCAGTGTCTCAGTTCCTGGTGGTGCCAGCTCTGCTTCTCATTTGTTACTTTCTGGAACTGTGACAGGGATGCAACGCTGACGAGCAGGAAAAAAAATACCACCTCATGCGTGTTTTTTCTCCCATAATCCATAGGTTATCACTTGTTTTAAATAAGTCTAATGAATATATGCTAAGTAAAAATTGCAAGAAAGTTACTATTGTTTTATCTGATGTCAGTAAGTTGCAAAATATTTCGCTCCAAGGAAGAAATATCACCATTTTTAAAATTTCAAAACATTTAAGTCATACTTGTAAAATTTTACTTGAGTTCAAATAATGTCACTATTTTTTGAAGAAAATATCCCGTTTGATTTTTTCTGAGAGAATTTCCAGAGATTATTCTTAGTCCTTACTATGTGTGTACCCTTAAGACCTCTGTGTCTTTCTGAGCTCTGTCTCCCAGCTGTACCTTAACGTGATGCAGCTGCATCTTTCAGAGTTGCCCCTACAAAATCCCTGAGCTTAACTTGGATCATGCTTCTTACCTTTCTGATTCTTTGGGCTTTTTTTCTCTGAGAATTACATGATCTTAAGATTACTATGAAAAGTCTAAAATGAAAAAAGATGAATTGTTTATATGTCTTTCTTGGAGCAAGAATGTATACAAAATACCCTAGAATGTATATCTCAGGTACAATATTCCCAAAATTAATTTTTTAAGGTTTAGCATGTAAGCTAGGAAACTGATTTTTATTAATAGATTGGAGAATATTCTGAGTAATGTAAAGTAGAATTTGTATCTTAGCTACAATTTATACTTTTATCCAATGTGATACTGTAACAAATTAAATGCTTTGTATATGAATCTCAGTGTTCTGAAATAAACCTACACTTCAAAGTTTGGCAAGGTGATGGCAATAAATTTTTAAGTCAAGGACCTGAATAGAACATTAATTTACTGAGGTGACGTTTTTCTTCTGAGACCCAGGAAAAGATAGAACACTAAACAATGCTATTTTATGAAATCTATTTATGAAATATAGAGCCAGGGGACTTTAAGGTTGAATAAGTATAGCATTTAATTATATGCTTATAATTACCATACTTATCACACAGTACAGACTGTACTAGGCATTCTTAAAATACATAGCCACGCTGTCTAGCATCACAGAAAAATAACATTTTTTTGCAGCACAGTTCCAATTTTACCAACAGATTCAGCAAATTTTCTGTTACGGGTTCATGTAAGAAACGTACTCTGTGTAGCCAAGGGTTATTTGGTAACTGGTAACTTCTGGTAAGCTTGATTGATGAAAAGCTTAAAAGAAAGACATGTAAAAGTATTTTTATTTATGTTCCCTATTTCTAAATTTTAATTGGTATGAGTTTGCAGTACTCAGTGATTACATTCATCATGAAGAACTGGTACATGTACATGACACAGCTTTGTTTTTTATGTCCTTTTTCCCCTTTTACAACAGAAATATTAGCAGCTGTTTACTCAATAATTATTATGCACTAACCACTGTGAAGCGCCTTCTTTACACCTGTTCATTCCTACACTTCTGTAAAGTCAGATTGTCGCTGCATTATGGATTAAGAGACAAAGATCTACAGAGAGTTAAAGCTTCCCTGAATTTCATGACCTGCAAATAGTGCAATTGGGATGTGAACCACTATCCCTAAGACTCCACACTTCTTACACATTTACTATACTATTTTATCTGGACAGCACCTAACTATCTAGACTTCCTTTACATGCAGTTCTGGATTAGATCTTACATTCATTGCCTGCCATTTAGGGAGTAAAATGTGGGGTTGTTTCCTACACTGGGCTGCAGGGAGGGCCCTGTCCTTTGTCTTAAAGTGCATAAACCTCTTTAAACCTCTGACTCCTCCACCCTTTGACGACTGTGTGCACTCACTAAGAATTATTACTCATGTGTTTTTTTTTTTTTCACCAAATGAGAAGATGTGGACTAGCTTTACCTTTGGGGGAAAATGTATTATGAAAATAAGATGTTTTTATTTCACTTGTTTTCCAAACCCTCATTACATTTGAACTATGTTTTTCGACTTTCCATCCCTGACTCTAGAGATCTTTAACCAGTCCTGCTTGCCTAAGTCCAGGCCAGGCAGCCCAAACATGGGCTCACCCCAGATGAACTTTCACCTCACCTGGAAAACTTCCTTTACAGTCTCCACCAAAAGCGTCTCTCTCTCTCTCTGTCTCTGTCTGTCTGTCTGTCTCTCTCTGTCTCATGTGCACACACACACACTCAAAGCATATTCATGTTATCAAAACCTAGAGTGTTTAACTTAGCATCAGGACTTTATAAAAAAGACAAATAAGTTGAGCTTCTGGAGGTAGAAAACCACACACACTAAGGCACTAAAGAGGTTCATCTGACAATGTGATGAGCTGTCAAGTTGTGTGTCTTAAAAATACCCAGACTAATTATCCTCATTATGAAATAATGGGTCTTTCCACCATAAACTCTGAAGCCCTTCATCATTCAAGTGGGATAAGACTGACTGAAGCAGATCCATTGTTCCGTAAAAGATTTTGTATTTCTTTTCTGTTGGAAAATGAAGTAACGATGATCTCTGAATCGCAATTTTCCCTAAAAAGATATTCTTTGAGAAGATTGCAGCTTCAGGAAATAAAAGCAGATGCTGTTTCAGTGTATGCAAGCTCAGACAAGGCTGGTAGCTGCTGTGAATTATAATGAACTGCACGACAGCCCCGGTCCAGATGTAGCATTAATGCCTCAGAGATTCAGCAACTTACTTATAGACGTTTGGTAAAAAGAATTTTTGCTTAAGTCATTTGGTTTCTCTGTATTCCTAGTTTCACCTGATTTCTTCATGGGAATCCAGAATTAACCTCCATTCTGGTGTTCTCCTCAAGTTAAAAAAAAAGTTAAAATACTATTTTTCTGTGACAATTTTTTGTAGAAGTTTGAACTATTAAACAAGGAGAAAAAAAGAATGCCAGCTTTATTCCAGTGGAATTTGTCAATGTTGATAAAATAAATGTGAGCTTTGTGTTAGAATAATTCGTAATTACAGAGTCACCTACATAGCTGTGCATTTCAGAAAATTCTGTAATAAATGAAGTCTTGCTCAAATTCAGACATAGGATTGAAGTTTTTAACATAATCAATATTTATAGAAAAATCAAACACAAGGAAAAAAAGTTATCAACTTACTTTTTGGGTTTACTTATAAAGCTTCCAGAATGAAACTTACCAATGACAACTTGTACTTTTGTATAGTGTCATTTAATTGTCTTAACTGTAGGCGTACATCGATACAGCGCAGTGCTAAATTAAGCAGAAATGTAAGAAGAACAGAGGTAATAGAAGGACAGGAAAAAGATAAAGAAGCTTGCTCACTGTGCAGCTGATTTTATTTCTTAATGGTTTCTTATTTCCTTCTAATGCCTGCTAGTCGCATCCCAAGTAGAGCAGTTGGCAGAGAACAGAACAGATGGATGACAGGCTCAACACATGCAGCATATCTGGTACCCAGGCACTTGACTTTTATTTACCAAGCAGCCAGATTTCAAGAACGCCACTGCTCATGTTCCTGTTTGGTTTAATGTACTATCAGCATCTAGGCTGTAAATATGAAAATATTGCCATGAAAAAATGCACACATTCTTTGTTTCTCTACTCATGTAGTGGCTAATGATTTTATTCTGGGTGCAGATTGCTGAGATCCTGAGCAGTGGATTCAGAAGTATGACTGGTATCTCATACAGACATCTGGGACTTTAGATAGTAGAGTTTCTTACAGGGCTGCTGAGAGGACCTTTGAGCCAACCAGGACTGGGGTGGCCGTATCAGGTGTAAGATACTAGGTGAGCTGTCAGGTAAGAGTAGAAGATTCAAGAGGCTGAACAGAGATGGCTGATATCCTCTTTCTTTTCTTACGGCCATCTCTGCATTTTCACAGATTACTCAATTCGAAGTTCACACATCTTTTCTATGCTGCCTTCCTGATCACTGGGCAGAATTGATTAATGGCTGTTTCATTCTGCTCACACAGGACTTCATTGACATCACCAGTGCAGTGTGTGTTTATGTCCCCTGCTAAAATGCCAGCTCCTCAAGGAGAAGGACTTGGTACCACTCTTGTCTCTGCAGTGCCAGTGCCTGGCTCAGCTCAGGGCACCTGAATGATTCAGGATAGATATCGATGGAACGGTTCAGAACTCAAGAGGACTAAGCTCAGGCCAGAAACAGAGATGAGATTAGAGGGCAGCTAACAGAAAACTAGGCTGGGCGCACTTTCAGGGGAATAAAAGGGAAGGCGAACCTCTTCTATGGCTCATAGAGCTTACAAATTTTTGCTTTCTACAATGGAATTTAACAGAAGTCTCCGAATTTGTTTGCCATTCTTTCATGAAGAAACTGTGTTCTCCCTTTTTTCTCAAGCATAAATCTTCATTATCATCCTCTTCTTTTGTTCAAACCCGGCTAGAAAATTTCCTGACTTTTTTACAGCATTGCTAAGACGTGGCCTTTCTTCATCATTTACCACATGGCCACTTACTCAAGATAAGTAACCAATGGTTTTAGTGCCTTGAAGCTCCACTTGGAGTAACTGATACGGAGTTGAATTATAAATTACTCATCACAAGAAGTACTTGGGACAGGAAATAGTTTGCAGTAACTGGTATCTCACTGTCCTCATTTAGGAGTTAACTGTCCTCTTCAAATCCTAAGTCATCTTTCCCCTATTAGAGTACTTGATCCGTATGTCACTTGCTGTACTTCAGATAGTTCAGTAGAAGATTTGAACCGAATGCCTTGTATTTCCCTATACTTTTTTGAAGTTTCACATTTATTTAAAGACAGCTGGTCTGACAATAGAGTGAGAAACCCAAGCCTTGCTCCTGACGGATCCACTTCTTAAAAATCATCACAATTAAATAGGAGCCCAGATTTTGTGATAGACCCTAGCTTTGGAAAGAAAAGCTTAACTCTCCAGGTCAATTCAAAATTAAGTGATTTTTTTTAACTTAACTCAGTATAATATTCATCCCACTAATTTGAAACAGGATTTTAAAATTAAGAATCACTTTGATCATGAAGTGTCTACCTACACCTATGCCTTCAAAATTTCTACCTATTTTCTCTTCTAGTAGATTTACTATTTCTGTTTCAATATTTAGATCTTTGATCCATTTTGACTTTAGTGCATGGTGATAGACATACGTCTACTTTTCATCTTCAGTCTGGGAAAGCCAGTTTTTCTAGCATCATTTATTAAAGAGGCTAGCTTTCTTTAAAAAAAAAAAAGGTTATCTATATAGTTAGATTTGATCATTTGTAACAGAGAAGGAGATGAAGGAATAGAATTGCAGAAAAATAATTTTATTAGCCGTGTTTTGTTTCTCAAGCTTGAGTGACAGCAGGATAATCATTTTATATACTTTATGTCTGAACTATTTAATAAAAGAAAGAAAAGGAAAAAAGAATAACTTTGAAAAGATAGCTTAATGGTTGTAATTGACAAGCCCAGTATAAATAAGCAATTTTTCTTTAAAAAAGAGAATTATTAATAGAACTGTAATTTACTATTCCCAACAAGCTGTGTATGTGTGTGTGTATGTGTGTGTGCATGTGTGGTGTGTGTATGTGTCGGCCCTGCTGCTTTGCTTTCTATGTAAGACCATTTCTGGAGTCAGTAAGTTGTGAGTGCCACATTTTAAAAGACAAATTACCTTACAGTGCAAACCAGGAGAACAGGGATCACAATATTAAGAGATTCCAAGTTATCATTAAAAAATAATGGTTTATTGAGTAGAAGGCTTCATAATGATACAAAAGAATATCACATACATGACCGATAAGATTTTGTACTGTGCCAATGCAGACAGCAGTGATCAGAAATTCAGGGAAGATTAATTTAGGTCCAGAAAGGTTCGATTCAGTAACCATACTTGGCTTTATTTTCCTTTGCTCTCCTCAGGGCTAATTAAACAGCAGAAATGCTTGCGTTAAGAAGCTTTGCATAGAGTTAGTTCCTCCTTGAATTCTTTGGTTGCAGTGGTGAATATAATGTATTAGTTTATAGTTGTCCTTATATGTAAGAATGCCCATTATGGTTATTTTATAGGCATGTGAACCTGTGTGTGTGTAAGTATCCTCACATATATATACCTTCAAGAGAATAGACTTTGACAGAGTAACTCTTGCACTCAGCTGTGTTTGTTACCCAGCCTCAATTACTGTGATTAAGACATATATCAACAGTACTTTACCCTTGGTGACTTGTTTTCCCTTCTCAAAATAGCTCATAAGAAAAAATAATAACAGGGCCTTGTTCACTTTATGATTAAGAAGGTTTTAAATTGAGCTCATCCTGAGTATTTATGTGATAATAAGTCTCCATTTGTTAGCTGCATTAAAGATCCAATAAATATAAATAATTCAAAATGTTTAAGCTTTTAAACCATATCCAACATATATATTTTTTAGCCAGCAATTCATTTCATGGAATGAGGCCTCGAAATATAGACGGAAAAAATTTTTCTGAAATAAAGGAACTCAGTTTGGATAAGATATCTCAAAAAATAGAGTGTTTTGTATTTCATGAAATGTTTAGTAGACTATTCAAAATTTAAGAACCTTATAAAAACTTAAATTTCTGAAAATTATGGCTGCATAAAGCAAGAACATAGTCATAAATGTAGATATGGCATTAGTAATACACAAAATCAAAATGAAATTTACTTTCTGCTGCCTGTTTAATTGGTTTTCATGTTAGAATTTTGGTATTTTATTTCAGATATTGTTTGTAGTTGTTTTATTAAACATTTAATTTTATTTTAATCAATATCAGTTAATTAGTCATGGAAACAGTGACATGTTTCCAAGTGTACACTACAGTCACACATATTCTCAGGAAATATGTTCTAAGTGAAATTATAGGTCAAATTTTATATTTTGCTATACAAATGATGTTATGAAATCTTACACTTTTAAATCAATGGGTGAATGCTTAACTTTTTTGAAGATAAACACCACCATGTAGTATATAATTTTATACTTTCTCAAATTCTCATTATTTGTAAGGTTTTCATTTACCTGATTCCTCTACCTTTCTTTGCTTTGTATTATAGGTTTTCTACCTGTAGCCCTAGAGAATATGACTCTCAATCAAATACCTTTTAGACAACATATCCTGTAATAAGAAAGATATTGACTCCTATGTCAAAGAAATAAGGAAACTAATAATTTATATTTTATGCTTGGCAACACTGACCACTGGGAAAAGTATAGTGATAAAAAGGAGGATAAAATGAAATCTTTTTATTAGTTTTTCAGAAAGTCACCAGCTACCTCTAAACTTCATGTTACTTTTTTTTTTTCAAAACCTCAAAGAGGTTATGGTTATTTTGACTCTGTGAAGGGTGCTTTTTGATTGTTCCTAGAATTTGAAGATGGGCTGTTTATTACAGTAATGACAGAAGTAACAAAACAATCACAGCAGTGGTTGAGTTTTGTCTCACTTTACATTACCTAGACTTATTCATGACCCTATCTGTCATTTGAATTTATAATTGGGAAGGAAGATGGGTCTTATGATTGGTAGACCTGCAATAGAAGTGTACTTCACAGGCAAGTTTTAAATGTTATGGTTGTGTTGGGAACCACTAACTGTAAGTTTCTATAATGAACTGGAATATTGGAAACTAAATGAAAATCATCTTTTGACTTCCTTGAGCTGAGTCTGGGAGAGAGGAAGAAGAGATGGCAAAAGTTCAGAAAAGGCAAATAATCTGTACCCTCTGAATCAAGTTAGGCAGGTAATTATTTTATAGGTAGAATTAAATTTGACCACAACTTACCACATAGAAGTCCTTGAGCCTGTGCCTATGACATAAACTGGGTGTTAAAATTTTGACCAAAACATCATCATCCGTTAATCCATTAAGAACATTTAACTCTTTAGAACTTTATCTTTTTTGGTTTTATGCTAATTAATCTTTTCTTTTTCAGATAAAGACAATAAATACACTCATTTATCTCACAAGGACTAAAATATTGACAAATTATTAAAAATGATTTTAGGTTTTTGAGTAGAGCATCTGGGTAACTTCAAAAAAAGTAGCAAAAATATAATGAATACATTTTTAATAGTGAAATTTTCAGCTTGTTTTTCAAAAGTATCATCAATATTTCCAAACTTCTCCATGTTGGTGCATCGTGGGAATCCCACTCATCTCTCATGAGATAACCAGTGGCATGCATTAGGTCATTTTGGAGTTTAGAGTTGGCTCATAAACTGTGGCCATTGGAAAATATAATATTTTAACTAAAATGATCATAGCACCTGTGTCAAACAAAGACACATTCTCTACATCATAACTTTGAAGACTGTTGGTCCTAGTTAACGGTCCATCTGGGTGTGACCCTGACCTTCCACGTGGCAGAGAGGGGACTCTGAACACCACACTAGGAGCACAAGGTACACAGAGAGGGCACTGAACAAAGGAAAAGACAAGATGTTTCTCCTTACTTTAAATTTTTCCCTCTAAACAGTATCTTTGGCAGTGTAATACTGTGTCAGCACATTTTATTGGATTATACGCCATATCTTATCATGTGTAACTTGTCATAATATAAAACATTATATTAGATCAATGATGAAAATAATCTGATCCTTTGGACAAATGGCCTTATTTCTGTGATGAACGACAAGAAGCTTCATTTCTATAGAATGTTCCCCAGTGTTAGATACTTAGTGTGCTTTTAGGATCAACTTATCAAATGAAGTTTCTAATAAACTTGAGTGAAGCCTAAGATCTTGAACTGTAAGAATTTTTAAGTGACAGAAATGTTTATTACTTAGATAAATATGTTTTATTGATGCTTCACTGCATAATTACACTTAGCAACAAAGTTCGATTCTGTCATGATAGCAGTTATACTGTAGAATAGTTTGGTAATTTAATCTAATCTTAGTCTTGAAAATAATGTATTTATATATCAGGGCACTTATGGTAAAATTCACTAAAACTTTCAAAGATGTATTAATTAATCAAAAAATAGAAGTCTGTTTGGATTTAGAAAGACAATATCATTGGTATTTTAAAGTTTGAAACTGTGATTTTTTTCTTCATATGTTTGATTTGTTTAGGTAGTTTCCAGAAATGATGTCTGTGTTTTATAAAATGCGTGAAAGCTGTTATTTTCTAAATCATAAATATTTGGGGGATATTGAGCAGGTCAAAGAATTCCTAATGTATTTTGTGCTACCTAGACTTCTAAACCCAAAACCCAAAATAAATTCTTATAAATTTAAATCCCTAAGACTCCACGGAGAATATGCACATCCGTCCCGGAGTATCTTTTTCTAGCCGGTGTACTGTTTACAAACTAGACTTGTCAAAGACATGACCCATGAATTCCAGTGATGGAAACTGATAGGCATCTACTGAAACCTTTCTACCAAGATAGGCATCTCTGAATAAAAAGAACTAAAGATTCTTCCAAGTAAATTTTTCACCTAAATTGACATTGTGTATGACTTCAAATTTGTTCTAAGGGCAATCCATACACGTGGATAAGAAAGTAAATGTGCTTGTGTGTGTGATAAATGTATGTGTGTTATATATATTTCCAATTTTAGGCAAAAGGGCACTGACAAGCCAGAGTTAGATCTTTTTCTGGAGACAAAGTAGGCGGGCAGCTGGGTACACAGAGCTGAAATGTGTTAGGGTTCCAGTTACCACCTGGTTCCCGTGTCATCATACGGCAACAGTAATAGTGTTTACCTGATAGGAGAACAGCACTTGCCTCATAAAAAGTGCCATGTCAGACTTTAGTATTTTGCCCAGACATTTGAAAGAAATAAAATGAAATAAGGGTTACTAAATATTGTGCCAAAAATGTATGCTGTGAAGGCAAGGGGACCTCAGGTCAATTCTCAGGAAATGCTACAAATTGGGTGACTTTGGACATGTTCCTTAACCTCCCAGGGCCTGTATCTCTGTTTTAAAACTCAGCTGGTAGTCCTGTTTACCAGCTGGAAGCCCTGTTTACATCGTGGCTACGTTTCCCTACATTAGGGCTATTGAAGACCACACACATGCACAAATGTACCTGTTCATTTCTTTTTGTAACTAATACAGTTGATTCCGTGTGCTTCTTTTAGGGTGAAAATGGCTTACCTGGGCCTCCAGGCTTACCTGGTCAAAAGGTAAGAGCTTTTGTGTGTTGCATATGAACTAAGAATTTTAACATCACAGCAGTGGAAATTGTATATAATATAGTAGAGATTCAAAAATGTGTTTGACACAACTGAATTCCACCAGATTCTTGGAAAGCTCGTGACCAGCCTTTCCAAAGAAGACCCAAGGAAGCAATTCTTTCTCAAGAGAACACCCAGGGAAGAGCTTTATCAGAGGACTTCAGCTTCAGGCTCCTCTAAAGAAGCCAGTGACAGTGCTTTGTGAGGGCCCTGGAAGCTGAGATAGCTGCTCCAGAAATGTTTTCACTGCTGACAGCCACAGTCTAAAATGTGGAGTAGAACAGGTTTTACTGCCGTGGACTGGACCTGACGACTTCTCATTGATCCTTCTTTTTAATAGCTCTGATTGCATTGAAAGTAACAGTTACAATGACAAAATGTTAACTATTCTACAGATGTCATAGATGCCAAATATCTTCCAAATAAGTCTTTCAGAACGGCAAACTCACGATATATAAGGAAATTTCATTGGCAAGGCTTCTATAAGTCAGTCTAGCATGTTTTTCTTTATCGAGGTGAACTTTTGTCCTGTTTTGCTCTCCAAAGACAGCTTTCACTCACATATCTCACGATTGTGTGTGATCAGCATTTCTGGAAGCTCAGGAACTGGTGTATTCCAGTTTTTGAGGGACGGGCGTCAGGTCAGGTGGGGCCTCCTGCCATGACGCAGCCAAGATAATCCCACCACAAGGGAAAGCATTACCGATGCAACATTAGATGCCCCCCAAAGCCAAGCATAATGTGGCTAGACAAACTTACAGCTTTTAATCATAATATGTTCAAAGTTACATTGAGAACTTAGGGTTTTCTCTGTAGCTAAAAGTATCATTTTAAAAAATATATGCACTTATCGTCACAGCTTTAAGAAAAAAAAAGTTTTATCTGGCCCTCAAAAGAGAAGAGTTTGAACTGGCAGCAGTACAGTGGCCAGCTTTTGAATTTCTTCGCTGCAGTTCTAAACAAAACCCACAGACACAGCATGTGCCGCATCTGCGAGGCGAGTTGCAAGCCAAGTGATGTGCAGATCTATCTCCCGGGAAATGGTTGGGACTTTCCAGCAGCTGTTTGTGGTGGCTGTATCCCACTGCCATGAGGCGGATGTCCCACATGGCCTGGCAGCTCCAGTGTCAGCTTGAGTTAACAGATAAGTCAAAGTACATATTTCAGGACAAACAATAGGGGGAAAAAGGTAGATCATGGTGGATATACCTATAAACTAACCTGCCTTCTGTCCTGGTGAACGAAGTCAAAGTATTATGGCTCTTAGGTGTATGGACATACATGTAACACCTAAACCTGTATGTATATATACAAAATAGCTTAACCCGTATTTGATTATATATACATATATATGTGTAATACATGCATGAACTGTGTATATGTAGATATAATAAAAAACTGCATTCCTTTTCATATAATTGATGTGGATTTTGATTATACTGGTATCCTCTCTGGAGCCATTGCAGAAAAAAACTTGAGATAAGAATCCCCTTCTCTTATCTCTACTCTCTGGGGCTTCTCCATAAGTGCTTCTTATATCAAGGCCTCTGAGAGTGGAAGAACACAGAAACTGCCCTGAGCACTCACTCTGTCACCACGAATGCCAGAGCTGAAGGGGCGGTCAGTGTTGGGGGCAGTCAGTGTTTGTTGAATACATGAAAGGAACATCAGTACTGTAAATACTATGCCAAATTAAGTGGGGAGATGAGCTTATCAGATCAGAGAGGATTTACTGAAGAAAAGGTACTTAAGCCTTTGAGGGTAAATATGGTGATTGGGAGCCAACAGCCCGCAGACCACTAGTCCCTTCTATGACTGAGAGGCAGGAGTAGAAAGTGCTGGGGACATTGGTGCTGGCATTGGAGCAGGAGTCACACAGGAGTCCGTGGTTCACACAGGAATTGATTCACCATACAGAGCTCACTGGAGTGACAGAGTATGGTGGTCCAGTTTCTAAGAGCTCTGGACCCACTGAAATAAATAGTAACAATAACAGGAATAGCTAACAGTTCCTGCTGGTAACTAGAATGACACCTTTACTTCTCAAATCAGTGAGGAAGGTACTACTGACATACTTATTTTATGCATGGGAAAATCAGGCTTGTGATTATTAAATTGCCTTGCAAGTAGTGAAGCTAGTAGAAAACTATTCCTTTGGTATTTAAGAATACTTAAACGTTGTACTGCTTAATATTTGTGTTTACAAGGTAGGAATAATTATTTAAAATCATTATCATTGTTGGAAGCTGTATTACTGTAAATATTACAAGTTTTATAAGTATTGTTTCTTTTACTGTATCATGTTTCTCTTCTCCAGGGAGAGCAAGGTTTTGAAGGCATCAAAGGAGAAACTGGCGAAAAGGTACACCTCTCTATTAGTGCACTATAAAGATAAGCTGCACTCTTGAACATATTTTCCAATACCATAAAGTTCTGTGCGTTTTATAGAAGCAATTCAGTACTCATAAAAATAACTTCAAATATTTGCTTTAGTTAAATAGACCTAATATTTTGGTGCTGTCACAAATCTTTCTAAATTTACTTAAATAATAGACATTTCTAGTTCAACACCTTCCATGGTCATACAAAGGATTCAGACACTTACTAAGCACTATATTTTTTATGTCATAGTGTCCTTTATCCATCATGTCCAAGTGTTTGGAGAAATATTTACCTGTTTTATCAATAAAATTGTTTCCTGAAGGAACAAATAAGAACTGTAATAGGCTGTCACATAAAAAGAAATAGCATACTAAAATTAAAATAACTTCAAAATTTAATAAAAGGATGATTTTAAAGGTGTGGGTGAGATATAAGAAAACCACAAGGATTTGCAATGTCCAGTGGACCCTTTAATTCACACACAGTAACCAGACCCAGTAGCAGAGAGACCTGTTGGGGAGGCTAGAGACAGGAGCTGAGAAAAGCAGGCAGCCCAAAGCAGTCTGTCCCAAAGGGGAGCCTCGAAACTCTCCACCGCTGTCCCCATCACTGGTCAGCCCAAAATAGGAGTCAGTCAGGGGAGCAGCCCACAGAGCTCAGGCTGCTGGGCCCCAGAGCAGGATGGGCAAGGTAGACAGTGGGCCTTGAGGTGCCGGCTATCATCCCAGGGCACCTTCTTACAGAAAAAATCCTGTGTGGTTAATTTCGCATTTTAAGAGAATATTTTGTTTCAGTAAATAATTACCAAAGTCATTTGATTGTTTAAATGGAAAGCTATTTAATCTTTGTTTTATGAATATTTTTATCGTTGAGTATTAAGAATACAAGTGCCTAATCCAGAATTTCCCGTCAGATGATGATTTGAAAATTCTTCTACCTTCCAGAAATCTACTTTTGTTTTAAAGTAAAATCAAAACAATACCATTTTTTGTTTCATAACTCATGTATACATCAAATGTCATGTAATTAGAATGCCAGAAGGAGGATTATATCAGCACAAATTAGACAGTGATGCCTGCATTTAGCTTTCTTGACAGTGATCAGTTATTTGCTTCTTCAGTAAGTATTTATAGAGACAATGAGCATCTATTATAATTATCAGACAAATTACACATGTTGTAAGCTACATAATAATTACTTTCTCCCACGGAACTGTGGGGAAGATAATAGGGTAGCCATATGATTATCATGCAGTTGGGGAGAATTGCATTAAATTATGATTAATTTAAAAGTGGGTATCTTTTTAAAAAAAATCCTTAAACATTTTTGCTTTAGAATAACAGTCATTCAAGGCCATGTCTTTAAATAAATGCTGTATTTATACATATTGATGATTTACTAGTGGAATTTTGCCTGTAGGAATAAGTGAGACTCATAAACATCATGCACATTCTGTATAACATAGCCACTAACATGCTAAAATCTTACTTTGTAATGTAGTTGGTATTATTTGGAAATGAATGTGTTTATACAGACCAAGAAAGAGGTAAAGAAAAAATAGTTGCTATAGTTTGCTTCAAAAATTTCCTTATATCTACCAGCTTGCATTTCAATAACCATTTTTATCGTACTTGTAGAGAAATCTCTGAAAGGTGTCAGAAAACATCAAACAGGGAAAAAAACAATATTCAAAGAGAATCATAATTCCAATGATTGACAGAGGTAGTAGTCATATAATAACCCTTACATTAACAGCCGTTCTGCTTTGATTATTACTTATTGTGCATGCTGAAAAATCCATGTGTCCTGACCCATATCACATATATTTTTCATAGAGGTATAATTGAGATCATGTGATTGGCTATATTTAGAGGAGAGTTAAATTGGAGTGCATGACAAACTCATTTTGATGTGACAAAAGCATGAGGTTCTTGGATTGCTCATAATGTATTACTTTCTGACCATAACTGAGCAGTCTAATTTGAATTTCAATTCCTTGTGGGAAACTGAGTATATAATTATAAAATGACTCAACTTGCTTTTTAAAATTCCCTCCTTATGCCTTCTTGTGTATTTAAAATTTGACAATTTTGAACGACACTAAGTGCCAAATTTAGCAATAAGAAGTAATGAAATAATTTAGGGAGTCGTTAATGGTCAGGGTTGTCGTATCTACCAAGGGCATGTAGTTACTGGTCAAAAAATAAAGATTATGTCAACTTCGAAAGGCAAAATAGTATATGGGGATTTCTAGGTGATAACTCTGTAATCAACTGGATACAGATAGAGAGATCTGCTGCTTCTTATTTTGGCTCCAGAACTAGCTATCAGGCCAACTTAACTCACTAACTTAAGTGGTTTCTAAAAAGTAGAATATACTGTGCTTAGTCCAAGTTCAGAGGAACTCATTTGAAAGTACAGTCATCCCTTGATATCTGTGGGAGGTTGGTTCAAAGACTTCCCTGCAAATCCTAAAATCTGAACATGCCTAAGTCCCAGATGTATAGACATACAAATCCCATGTACACTTTATATCACCTCTAGATACTTTGCATCAACTTCCTTGGTTATGTTTACATAGTGTGATTGGAGACTCTGTCAAAAGATATTTTCAGATTTTGAATGATAGAGTTGCTTTAGGTAAAAGAAAAGCATTATAGAAAAAATTAAATGCGTCATTAGAGTGGTCACAGAAATGTGGTGTATCAGATAATTACAGCACAGAATGATTTTGCTTTTTTTTAAAATCTAATGTCAGGTGCTTCTTCATTTTTGCTCAAGTAAAATGAAGACAGTCTAAATGGAAAAAGCCGTTCAAAGTTAAATGTATTTTTAGGATTCCACTATTAAAGCTTTCTTGGCAATTATACCTAACATTATACCTAATGTAAGAATGTTAAATACTGTTATTATAAATATAGCAGTTTCCAGTCATCACTTTAAAGTGGCTGTCAACATGTGGCTTTACTTCCTGAGAATTTTCTCTTGGTTCATCTTGTTGCATTTTACCGGGTAACAACCTATTACACAATTGTTTCATTTACCCTGATCACGTGTGTAAAACTTCTACAATGCTGAGCAAGGACTTTCATTCAACAGCTGACTTGAAAATTAAAAGAACAGATGGAATAAAATAAAAACCAGGCCAAGTTATCTGTGGCCACTGAGTATTGGTGTGGAGTAACCATGCCAACTTTCAATTACGCATGGTAGTAGGCAGTTGGGACAGGGTGATGGCATTCTGACAGCCAAGCCAGAGGCTTAACATCAGTCATTACAGCTTGTGTGTTGAGTTTTTCTCAATCCTTTATAGTGCTAGGGAATAACTAATTAACGTGAAATGTGTGTAATCCTCGGGAGCTTCATCACTTATTAGTAATTATAGAATATCAAAAAAGAGGGGAATCAAGAGACACACACAACAGACAAGAGTAATCATCAAGGACCATAATATTTCTTGAACATTGAAGTCTTTTGAAGTATTATTTTCAATGCTTATGTCCACTGTGTGACATAATATTTGATTTGTGAGGTCCCTTGTTGGAAATTTAAGCCTTTCCTCTATGTGTCCTTGGTAATGTTGGGAAAGTAATTTTGGTGTAATAATAAAAGTAGACGCAAGGCTGGAGTTTATTAAAGGGCAAACTACTGTGTAGTTGACAAAGTAAAAAAACTGTGTGGAAAACCCACTTCAAAACCGGCTGTGGAGGGAACAGTAGCCATAGCACAGAAGCTGGAGAAAGTATGGGCTTCTAGAGAAAACTAGAGAAAACTGTAGTACACCAAAATCCAAAGCAATGCTGTAAATAGGAAATATTCTTACATAGAAAATTGCAGATGGCTTATCTTTCTGAAGAACTGCCAGACTTTAGCCAGTAATCATATCTTTAAGAAATTCCCATTAGGACTGGGGATTTAGCTCAGTGGCACAAGCACCTGCTAGGCAAGCACAAGATTGTGAGTTTGACCCCTAGTACCAAAACAAACAAACAAAAAATTAAAATCAAGAACAAAAGTATCACTAATATTCTAGAATCCTTGGCCAATGTCAATTTTACTTCTAAATTAAAGCATAATTTACATCTATCCATTTCTCTTCATTTGCCTCAACATCAACAAAGCCAAATTTTTTGTTAGTCACCTTCTAATTAATCTCCCTGTTTTCACTTTTGTCCCTCTCTTCTCTGTTCTCCAAATGATAGCCAGATGGATCTTTACAAATCTAATCACATGTTCCATTTTTAAAAATATTTTAGCTGCTTCTAATTATGTTAAGATCCAAATCCCTAACATGTCATGCAAAGCCCTGCACAGTCTGGCCCACACTTGCCTCTTGGAACTCATCTCTCCTGTCCCCTCCCCTCTGTGTGTGTGTGGGGGGGGAGGGGTTCTGAGGATTGAATCCAGAGAGTTTGCCCTGAGCTATAGATCTCAGCCCTTGTTTCTTACTTTTTTTTTTTTTTTTGAGTCCCGATCTCATGAAGTTTTCCAGGCTGAGCTTGAAGTTGCAGTCCTCTTGCTGCAGCCTCCCAGAGCGGGGTCTGCCCTCGTGTTTTCTGCTCCTGCTTCAGCCACACCAGTCTTCTTTCATCTCAGATGTGTCCATTGGTGTCTCCATGGCATGGAGGACGTTTTCATTTTCCTTGACTCTCTTCTGTGTATTTGTTACATCATAAAAGTCATTTTCTTAGCTGGGCGTAGTGACACAGTTCTGTAATCCTGGGTACTTAGGAAGCTCCTGTAGGTGGGTTGCATGTAGGAGGCCAGTTTGCAATTTCTTAAGACAGGATCACAAAACAAAAGCAGGGATGAGGCTGTGGCTCGGTAGCTCATTCCTGAACTTAGTCTCCCATATTCCCTCCAAAAGAAGTTATTTTCTTGGATATTTCCTTCATTCTTCATGCATTTACACAACTTTTAATTACAATGCAGAATTTTTGTTTAGTTTTCAAATTCCCTCAATGCTCCATGAGAGCAGGGGCCTAATTTGTGTATGGTTTTATTTCTGATGCCAACACAATGCCTAGCGTAAAATAATTCAATCAATTCTCAGCAACAAGAGTAGTATAGACTAGGTTAAATAATACTGCTTTTTAGCTTTCTAAAGTATTTAATAATTATTTTGGTGAATCTAGTATAAACTGATTTTTTTCAGACCCTTGCTATTGAATTGGTGATGTGTAAGTACATGCATAGTGTGTTTAATACAAGTATGTATGTATTTACTATATCATGTTAATTTTGTATATGTGATTCGTGGAATTATGTGTCAAACAAGGCAATACATAAAAAGTTAATATACCTCGTAGTACCCTAAAATATTCACAGCATAAATTGATTAATATATTTCAATTTTTTAAATTTATGAATTTCATTGCCTTTTGGAGATATTGTTTAGCTCCCTATTCTGTAAAAAAATACAATTCTTTTTATGCCGTCTATGATAATGGCTTTGCAGTTGAGTGGGAGTGAGTGTCAAAAGTCATCTTCTGATGCTCATGACATAATTCTTAGTTTCACTTAAGTGGAATTTGGGACTGTAGTGAATTTATGGTTCGTTTGGGGCTTTTTTGGCCAAGGGAACCTATCCATTTATTATCTTATGTTATTTAAGGACGGAGAAATAAGGACATTTGGAGACATGCAATGAGGAATAGGAAGAAAAGGCACGGTCCTTCTGTATGTAATAATTATGGCAACTTGACATGCGACAGTTTCTTGCACATCAGTCCTGAGTAAAAGAGTGGTCATGCAGTTTACTGAATCTTGCTTTTATTTTGACCTTTATTCTACTGCTCTGTCGCCTAGCTCCAGGCTGGGAGCATAACCTTGCATTTCCAGTCTTGGGTTGCGTTGCTGCTTTGTTCTTGCCCAGGAGCTCCAGAGCCTTTGCTCCGCTGGGCCCTCTGCTCTCTGTCTCTACTGCCTTCTTTTGCACTTGCTGTACTCCCATTCCATCCATTCCTGGCTTCCCCTTCAGGTTATTTTCTTTTGTTTTCATTCTGGCAGCTTTCAAAGGAAAGACAGCTTTATATAAATACATAACTATATGAATTCACGAGCAGGTGACTTAAGAACACCTTGAAGGAAAGGATCTATTATGCAGTCCCCACTGCCATCCCTGGAGCATTTCTGAATGAGGTTGGGTTTTAAATTAAGAATATGAGAAAGGCAGCCCTCACACTTAGTGTTAGTTTTTAGTGTGTAAAAAATAATGTAGTTTGCAAATTTTTAACAAAATGCATTTAAAAATTAATTCAGGAATTGCATCTGCCTAACATAATCACAAATATTCACAATTTTCGTTTTTAGTAAGTCTGTTAATAAATATATTTTATTAACCAAGTCTCTTTGTTAGAGTTGCATTCCAGATGGTGGGAAAATAATTAATTCAATATCACCAAATATTAGTTGACAGATGGATTATTTTTACTTAGAAGCTGCTGGCATGAGAATTTCACAATCAGTCTAAAAGCAACTCGCTGTATAGGAATTGCTGAACAAGTGTGTCCCAGCAGAGAGGAGTACAATTCCAGTGCAAAGGAAAGAGATGCTGGCCCAGCTGCTCTTCCAAGTGGGTGATGTGCAGTGCCTGGCTGTGTGAGAAGTTATCCTCTAGGCTTATGATCCTCTCTGCTTCTTAGTCTAATATCGTCAAGAAATGATCCTGGTTTTTACTTTTCCTTGCTAATCCTCACAATCCCTGTTAAGCCCCATAAGTAACTCCCCACCAGGGATCTGCCGTAGAGCACAAAACGAGGAGGTAACACACAGAAAACTATTAACATTTGCTTTGTCTCTTCTGCACTTTCTTTCGTACTCTTCGTTTCCTGCTGATTATCAGATCATCTGATCAAAAGTAAAGGTAAAATTGTAAAGCACTGATGCCCTGGGCAAACATTTTGTCCAGTGTTATTTTAAGTACTGCACTTGTCCGGCCCTGGGGAGTGTGGCCATGCAGATGGCCCTGGCTGGCTCTGTTCCCAGGGCTCACTGATCATAATCTTGCTTCCCACTTAAGATTTACTTGTGTATACAGATGAATCATGGAGCTGATATCATGGTATAAAACACAGGGCTGGGGCACACAGTTCACCCAGGAAACAGGTCAGATGAAGGGTTCTTCCTTAAATTAGTGAGGCCTAAAGAGATCATTTAAATTCCTCTCATCCTTTATTCAAATTCAGACACAATGATCCACCAGTTTCTGGTTATTAATGATAATAGCAGACAATTCTAAGTTTGCGAAGCCAAAATCTATTGCCGTCCTTTTGATCAGTCTGTCCTAGTAACATGACTGGCAGATTTCTGAAAAACTTAAGACTGTTGGATTCTGCTGGACACTTCCACGATGTTATCTTGGGATTGACTCAGTTTTGTGCTTCATAGGTCACCCCTCCCATATTCCTCATGGCCTTTATTTGTGATGCAGTAACCTGCTGTTACTGGCCAGTATTCTGCCTGATTTTGAGCCGTGAATAATCTAGGCAGCGCAACAGAATAAAGGAATAAGCAGAAGTGAGTTCTAAACAAGCTCCATCTCCCATTAACTATGTGGCTATTTCCAAGTCTTCCTCTGGAAAAGGAGAGGGTGAGCTAAGATTACCTCTGGAATCACAAATTTTTAGACCTAAATCAAATCTCAAAATACGTGGATCTAAATTACTGTCTGGTAGTTGTTTTCTTGAATCAAAATGTAAGCATCTATGCTTATATGTAACAATGTTCAGTTTTAGATTTTTAGCCTGGTATTCTTACTTGTCAACTTTGACCTTTGATCTTGGCTTTTTAGTAGTTACCTTTTTCCACTTTTTAATGGTCATGAATTTTATGTACATGAATTCTGGGTACTTGACTAACTGCTGTGAGTATTGACTAAGAAAAAAACCCGGTGTTCAGCACTATGGCCCAGCATTGGAGCATGCTCCGTAAGGCCAAACAGAAGTGATGCCCAAATGATATCCTTATTTAACCGCTTCTTCATTACTTCACTTGAATTTAACTCACATCCATCCTATACATCCTTAGTTAAAAGTTTTACCAAATTAAATAAGCTGAAGTCATATCATTTATATGATTTTTTTGAAATGAAGTTCTTGAGAAACATATTATTGATCATCTTATTCATAGGAACATCTTAAAGCTATTGGTTTAATGATCAAATTTGGAATTCTTCTAAGGATCTATATGAAAAATATTCATCATCCATATATATTTATATATAATTGAAAGAGTATTCTGGTATAATAGAGAAGCAAAAGTACAAAATGAACAGGTTTATTGAGTTGAGGACGCAGAAAGGAGCACACAATCCATGGTGGCTGGGCAGTCTCCTTCGACCAGAATATGGGGTATTGGACATATGTAACCTTTAACCGGGGGTGGTGCTTAGGGCGGGCATTGATGACCAGTGAGGAACTGATTGGAATTTTCTTCATGCACACTGGGAAAGGAAAAAGGAAGTTGTATTAGGGGAAGGAGGAAGTGACCTCAGGGTAAACATCCCTGATTTGGCCTTCCACTGCCATAATGTCCTGTAATTTATTCTAGGGCAAAACTCATTCAATAATTATATATAATCATATATATAATTATTCATCATTCACTTGTATTATATAAGGAAATATAATATAATAAGGAAACATTATTATAGCTAATCCTTTCCTTCTGTAACATTCTCAGAGACTGATGTCAGTGGTTAATTTCCATGAGCCTTGGTTATCAACCCTTAATCTGTACTCTCCTATCTGAATGATGGTCTCAAGGGCAGTAAAGCTAAAATCAATTAAAAGGCCTTCAACTTATTTTCAAAGCTTTTTGATGTCAATCAGAAACCCAACATACCTAATTCCTTCTAAACAAAGTGAGTTTTTGAATACATTTATTTGTTAAACCCATTTATTTGAGCATTTAGTGCTTTATGCCAGACTCTGTGTCCGGAAGTAGGACAACAGAGATGCAAGAGGAAAAACCTACTTTCACGGAGCATGTGTGAAGTGTTTGTGGTTAGTAAGGGATGCGGGGTAGGAAGGAATAAAACTTCCTAGGAGAGGAAAGTGAATTTGGGTAATGATTCATTAGTGAGTCCTGAAGTGCAGGTAAGAGTTCTCAGCAAGGGAAAGGCAAGTCAAACAGTTCATTCAAAAATGCAGACACACTACAAGATGTTTAGGGAGCCAGGTGGAGTATATAGTGTGTCAAAATGAAAATAGTGACCACAAGAGGAAGAAAAAGAACTATTCAGAAAGTGATTGAAGCCCAGCTTCAGACAGAATCCCCAACGGAGAGAATCGCCAAGAAATAACATTGAGAGGGTCTCACTGAGCATTCAATTGTGAGTCAACAGCAGGACTTGTTATCATGTCTTCTTCGTTCTTGAGAAGACAAATAAAAAATATCAGGTATGATTTGAGCTGGCACCTTAAGCTTTTGCCGTGTTTTTCGTGAGAATGAGATATAGCAGTTGAGAGGTGTATTTCGACATTGCCATTATGAGCAAGGGTGTGTGTGTTTAACATTTTATCTTATACCTGCAGTTTTAATATTCATGGAATACTATTTTTGATTCTTTGGCAAAAAAATTCAAAAAGATAGCAAAACACATTCTTGGATATAAATAATAACAAAATCAGTAAACAAAGGAAAAGTGATGAGTAAATGAAAAATAAAATTCATAGAAATCAGTGCCACAGGAAAATATCCCAAAACCTTAGGGATATATCAAAAGCTAAATGAGGATGAAAATATACAGTGCAAATCTTGTTAAAGAATAACATACAAAACTGAATGTTTATCTTATACAATAAAAAGTCTCAAGATAAATTAGAATTAAGTTAATAAATATGATTGCTACACTTGATCAAACAGAATACTCACAAATTGTAGGAAGGAAAAATAAATTTTAAAACTGGTTTCATAAGTGGCCAATACAATTAATAAGTGAAATTCAAGGAAACAAAATAAGAAATGGAATTAAGACAAGTTAAGAAAAGAAAGAAGATATAACTCAGACAGTAGATGGACTAAAAGATTTCAGAGAAAGTGTATGAGTGCTTCTAAGGAGACAGATTTGATAACCTAGAGAAAATGAGTGAATTCCTACAAAAAATATAGAGAGTTGGCTAAAAATAACTGGAAAATATGACTATATTCATTATTGTACATGCAAGTGGAGAAGTGATTCAAGACCTAGTTGTCAATAAAGTCCTAGGATGAATTGGTTTTCAGTAGAGTGTTATCTACCCCTGTTATCTTAACTGGCCTAAGCTAGAGAAAAGAGGGGCAGCTCCCAATTGCATAATTTAATACCAAAACAAATAAATATAAAATTATAACAGTTTTATTTATGAATGTAGATACAAATATTTTAAGCACAATATTAGGAAATATAATTCAACCACAAAGAAAAAGTTCTGCTACTGTAAATAGTAAAAACAATAATAATTTTGAGAAAATTTGAACCAGAGATTATATATATGAATAAAATCAACATGAAACAAGATTGAAAGAAATATATGTGGATATCATTTTTTAAAAGTATATAACATCGATTCAAAATTAATTCATAAACTTAATATAATTTAATTCCAAGTTTTTTTAATTTTTTCTTTAAATGGGTAAAATTTTCTAAAGTTTCTAGGGACAAATATTTTAATATTGTCAAAATTTTTGAAAAGGAACAATAATAAAAGTTCCTTTACCAGACATCATAACCTTCTATAATGTGACCATAATAATACAAATATTGTATCATTTAATATAAAGAGTGGTGGAATAAAATTAAGCATCTAGAATTTATCTCAGAATTTAGATGAATTTATTAAATTTTGTATTTCAAAGTTTGATGGATTACTTCACAGAGTGCTAGCACTACTGACTCTTCATGTAAGAATATTTTATATGTTTATAAAAATTAATTCCAGATTAGTGAAAGATTTGTGTAAAAATCTAAACAAAGTACATATTTTGCAATTGTAAACTCTAAAGGTATACCTAACTGATATTCAAAATTCAGGAACTATAAAATAAGAGATAGCTATATGGCGTACATAAAATTAAAACATTTCAGAAGTAAAGGAGCATAACCAAAATCACTTAGAAAATTATGATTGTATGTTATTAACAGGCAGGCAGTTAACACTTGTACTTTTCATAAGGTTTTGAAAAACTGATGAAAAAGACAATTTTTTATTGGATAAAATGTAAGCATAAGCAATTCACTGACAAACTCAAAATATTAAGCATATAAAAGCCTCTGATTGCTAGAAGTCAGTAATACATAATTCAAAGCAATTATGAGATAGGACTTTATACCCGGCACCCCAGCACCTGTTACTGACTGTGATCCAGGGACAAAAGGCATTCTCATACATTGCAGGGGATATGTATAGAGCTGCAGTCCGTTTTGGAAAGCAATTAGGGCATATTTATTAAAAAACTAAAAACCTAGCAATCACTTTCTTTAGAATTTGATCTGTATAAGATGTATCACATCCATGTGATGTTGTTTATTTTTTTAAGTAGTATAAAGCTTTACTACCACTCCTACTATAAATTCAATCAAATGCAAACATTTACTGAGGTCCTGGAGCAGTGTTTCTACAGACCTGGCACAGGAATGTCATAACACTAGGTACACAAAAACAGAGCACGTAGACAGATTACTGGTATGGAATGTGATAGTGTTTATTGCAACATGACTTGTAGTGGCAGAAACTGGAAACAGAGTGACTGTCATTAACAGGGAATACATAAATAAATTATGATATATCTGTCACAGAGGAGTATTATGGATCTAGTGGAGAGAATAAACAGAGTTAATACTGAATAGTTTGATTTTTGGAAGGTAATGTTGAGGCAGGAAATAAAAATGCAAGTAAATGAATGTATAATTTTTAAAACAAAAAGATAAGCATCTGTATTGTCCATATATCCAGTTATGTTCCTATGACCTTAAAGACAGAAAAATTGTAAGGATACCTAGAAGGCTGAAAATGTCTGACACCTAGAGAAGGGTAAAAAATTTAAAAATTAAGATAAAAGTAAAAAATTTATTATATTTCAAAATATACATACTTCTTAAATGTTTTATATTTATGTATTTTACAAATTCTTATAAACTTTTAAGTCACAAAATACATATATAAATATACATTTATATTATAGTCAGATTCATATGTTACATATTCATTAATGCACATGTAAGTATTTCATGAGAAAACACTTTAAAATCTGTACTAACATGTGTTTTATGTGTTTAGGCTTTTATAATAAATTACATGTTTTAGGTAACATTTCATTTCCTTTTATTTACAGTACTGGGGATCAAACCCAGGGCCTGACGCATGTTAGGTAAATGCTGTACTGCTGAGCTAAACTTTACCCCATCCCTAGGTAACTTTTAATTAAAAAAATAACAATTGGATCAATGATAGGAAAAGCAGCTTGTAACTCCTACAATAAGTCATAAATGAAACTGAAATGGGATCGTCAGACCAGTAAGTGCAGGATCATTGCTATCATCAATGTCGTGTAATAATGGAAATGGGAGGATAATGGCAGAAACAGGAGCAATTTAGCAAAAATAGAAATGAAAACAGAAAGGAAGGAAAGAGGAAGGAGGAAACAATTCTGTGTTCTGATCCCTTGGTAAATTTGTGTGCATTTGTATCAATACAACACTGCCTAAATAACCATAACACTTAACAGTGAGTATTCAGTTGTGAAAATCTTTCACTATGCCAGTTAAGATTGTCTTGGATTACCTAGGACCCTATTTCTATTCTTATTTCAGTTTTAAAATCAACCTATTAATCCACCTCCCCTGCCCAAAACACACACATGTGCAACCTCGTGAGATTTTGAATGAGTTATTTCAGTCTGTAAATTGTTTAGAAGGAATTTATCTCAATATAGAATCATCTAATTCATAATGTATCTGTTTAGTTTTTCTTCATTGTTTCCTAATCACCCATTGTGATTCACACTGTAGGGTTCTTATATAACGTGTTAAAATTATTACTAGTTATTTGATTGATACTATCTTAAACAATTTTAAATTACAACTTCCGATGTCTACTAGTATATTGCATTTGATTTTTTAGTGTGTATGCTGCAACTTGCTTCATTTTTTAATTCTAATAGTTTATAGGTTGCTGTTATATATGAATAAATAGCTCTAATCCTTCCTCCCCAGTTATTCTTGATTTTCATTTCTTGTCATATTGTAGTCATATTGTACTATCTAGGATCTAGGATATCTACTGCAGTAAAGGGTTGTAGTGTACATCCTTGTCCTTTCTCTTAATTCAGAGGGAAATAATTCAGTACTTAATTGTCACTGTAGGTTTGTCTGTTAAAAGCCTTTATCAGCATAACAGATACTGAAAATAAAATTTTCTGAGTTTTTCTTGACTACCTAATCAGATAATTTTGGGGATGCTTTTTCAACATCCAATGAGATGGTAATATAATTTTCTTTCTTTTCCATCAATGTAGCAAATCACAGTTTGATTTTCAAGTATTAAACCAACATTGGATTCATGGAATAAAACATTGTTTCTTATGGATTGTGGAATTAATTTGCCAAAATATAATTAGGATTTTTTAATCCATGTTTATGGAAATTTGAGAGATCCTTTTCTTTGAATTTGCTTGTCAGATTTTCGTATCACAGTTACGTTCATGAGATGAGTTGACAATTGTTGCCTCCTTTCTGTTCTCTGAAGAAGCGCGTATGGCATTTCTATTAGTTCTGTAGTAAGTGTTACTGAAAATTGACCAGAATAGTCAACAGGATTTCAAGGTTTTCTGTGTGAAAAGAATTTACATTATGCACATAATTATTTTAATAGCCTTGTTTGGAGTCTTTCCGAAAATTCAAAACTGTTTACTCTAGTAGTTATGTTTATGACTAGGATTATGTAAAATTTACAGAGTTCTCTATTTCTCTCTTTCTCCAGTGCAAATCATTGACTTTCTTCTCATAAAAGGCAGATTTGATATTTTTTCCACCTCTTCCATGCTTCCTACTGCCAGACTTCAGTAATTATTATTCTGAGTTTTACCTTCATGTTAATAACATGCTTATCTCTGTTATTTAATAAAGCCAATTTAAACTATTTTAAAAGCTAACTTTTTAACACCTCACTACAAAAGATAAAGGACTTATACCCATATTGCCAATCATTTTTCTCCCTTCTCCTCCACTCCTAATTTTTGTTAGATGTGTAATTTCAATATTTCTGAGCATTTACAATATTTAATTTTGTGCTTTAACTACAATGACTAATTTTACTTATCACTTTAGTCCTATAGTTAGATGGAGTCTTGTGTTCCGTTTCAAAAACTTGCCTATAGTTACTGCATTATTCTAGTGGGAGGCTGGTGTTTGTCTTCTAATAATTTTTTCACAAAAATAATCATGAAAATGCATATGCAGAGTATGTGGAAGTTTTCTAAAACTTGTTTTTGCTTTAAACTTGCGTGACAACTTAATTGAGTTTCTTGGAATATTTTCTGTATCATTGGAGTGCTCCCCATTACTCCTCTACCACTGAGTCTCTCTATGCTGTTTACCTGAGACCAGCCAGCCTAAAATTATAGGAGACTGATAATTTTATTTAAAAATAAGACCTAATGCAAATATACTGAAATATATGATTTAAGGGCTGTGTTTTAGAGCTGCTGCAATTTGGGGGAGTTGCTGTCTTAATTTTAATATGGGTTAAAGAGGTCTTGCTACTGTTTTCTGGCTGGGATCAGAACATAAAGTATACCTTAACGTATTTTTTTAAGGCAAAAATTATCTCTATGGCCATTATAAGACTTGAAATTTTGGTAATACAAGGTTAAAAGTTACATTCAACCCAAGTTTTTATAGTGTGATATTGTTTTGAAAGCTTTAACTGGGCAAGTACACTTATTTAAGTAGCCAGAGTTGGAGACCCCCAAAAAGTGAAAAATGATGAATGTCAAACATGGTGGCAACATCATTCTTTTTTAACTTATTTATGCTATTCAAGAGGTCCGTGATTTGGTGGTGAATGCAGTCCCATTGGAAAAAAGGAGACAAAAAATGAGACATGATGTAGACTTTTCATTTAGGTCTAGCAGAATTTAGCTTAATCAGAAAAATTCAAGCCACTAGAAAATGAATACTGAGAGTAGAAATTAGAATCAGTGGTAGTATTAAATGACTTAATGAATAGCTGAGTGTCAATGCAAGTAACCAGGATTCTGGCACCTAAATCCCCTTCACCCATTACTGAATATTTTTGAATATCTTTATTTGAATGTCTTTATTTTTATTTCTGTGTCCATAAAATTGTGGAAATTTTCCTTATTTCAAAAAGTCTCTCCTGAGAGTCTTTAAAATGTTTAGATCACTTAAAAATGCATACTGTTAATTTTACTGAGTTAATAACCATTATAGTCTAGCAGTGTATATAATATTTATCAGGGGACATCTTAAAATTCATATTATCATAAAATGCATATTAAAGGACTTTCCACCTACATAAATTGAATTTAATAGATTGCAGCAACTCCAGTGGGCCCCTAGGGCTTGGGAAAACATAGTCCGGAGCTTTGTTAAAGCACATTTCTTTCCTGTTATCTTTCACTTAGGGAGTTTGCTCTAATTACCTAGAGCTTGACTGTGTTTTTCTTCCTTAGTTACAAGAAATAGAAAACTGAATTTTTCCAGTAAGATAGTCTACTAAGTCAAAAAGAAAGTAAAACTTTACAGCTAATTCCATCATTTTTTAGCCTTAAATAACCTACACAGAAGTGTCAGTTACAAATAACAGCTCCCAATAAAATCATGTAATGACTTACATATTACTGTGTATTACAGAATCTTCCTTTCCTGTATCAGGAACATGAGAGAGTGTATGCGTCAGTTCAGACTGAGGTTATTGTTAATTATCAATGAATATACTTTAATGAGAAGCATCAGACAGAAGTTATATTATCAGTGTTTTCTACAACCTAGTCTGCAGACCACCTGCATCAGAGTCCCTGGATTCTGTTTCTAAAGTCCCCTTCACATGCATTGGATTGGAAATCTAAGCATACACCTCAAGAGTTTGTGTTACGTTTAATGCCTTCACAGATCCCTAAACAAGATAAGCTTGAGAGCAGTAGCTTTTTATATGTATAAATGTATGGTATGTACACATAAGGCAATGAAGGTCTGAAGTCCTTTCTACAAGAAACTCTGCTCTAGCTATACAGTTTGGCTCTGAAGTATAGAATACTTATTAATTTTCAAGAATGCTTATTTATTTTATAACCAATCTTGATCTCCACTACTCACTTTGCATGTACTATGTGTGGCAGCCACTCAGTTCTGCTGCTTTAACGCTTAAGTTATGGAGCTCTAGCTTTCTAGTACCCACCCTGAGGTGTACTAAGTACAGACTTGAATGCCAGTATGCACTAGAAGTTCTTTTTACTTCTAAGACATCGGCATTTTTTAAAGCCCATTTTGATGGATCAGTTTGTCCTTATTTGTTTGATCAGTTTTTCATGCCTATATTTGTAATCTGAGTAACCACTTTGAAGATAACAATATTAATCGTTGTTAATCCCATTAGCTTGTTTTGAAATTCTGTATCAGTTTGCTTTTGTTTTTTCTTTAAAAAAAAATTGGAAAGCATGAAACTATCCAGCTAGGTAACTGGATTTTCCACAGCACGTCACTAGCTGCACCAACAGAAAACATAAGAGAACAAAAACTACCATGTTCTTTTATTCTGTAGTCTTCCTATTGGAATTATATTTACCAATAACCCAACCTCTAAATTTGTTTTTTCTGTGTTCTCTCATTTTAGAAATGCAAACAATAACTGTTTGATTCAGTGAAAATTGCCTTTGTCTGTTGCCTAGATGCAAGGCTGTGTTGGAAGAAAACTCTCGTATTGCCACTGAGAGAAGCATCAGTTGAATGTTTGAAATAATTTTTAAAGGAATCTCACACTAGAGGCTTCCAGTCTTTAAAAGGATTACCTGATTACTAGTTTCACAGATAGCAGTGTTTATGGCATATGGCTCACTTGGATGTCCTTGTGTGCTGGCAACAGTTTTCCAAAAGTTAATGACACAAACATCACCATTTGTGTCTCAGCGCTTCTATTCACTGGCTTCTATGGCTGAGATCTGACAATGCCTCCCAGCTGTGCTTAACTGCCTTGTGGGTTGGTTCTTGATTGTTGGTAAAGATTCCCAGCTGTGCTAGCTCAGGAGTTCTCTATCATTCTCCTCCTCCTCTAGAGGACCCCTACTGGAATAGAGTTGCTAATACTATAAAAAGTGCCCTGTAAAATCTACTCAAGTTGTGAGTTTTCACAACCCAAGGTTGCAGTAAATAGGAAATGAGAAAAGTTTGAAATTAAGTATGAATATCTAGTTCTGACATGGGAGGAATAAACTCAATATGTGAAAAAGACAATTATTTGGATCCTAAAGGCTTTAAGTTAAATAGCCTGACATAAATAGGTTTTGGAAAAGATCCAAAAAAGATTTGTTTTTACTCTTTTAGTTTTTGAAGTTTTTAAAATTTAAAATTATTTAAGTATGCAATACATTATTATTTCTATGTGTTTTTCCCATTCCTATAGTTGTTTCTTGGTTTACTGCACTAATATCAGTGATTTATTCCACCCGAGTGCCATTTCCACTACTTCTCAAATTGGCTAGACTTGAGTAAAACTTCAGCAGTAGACCATGACACCAATACTCTTTAAGTAGTACAGGGAAGAAGATAATGATGACTGTGTAAAATATAATTTATGTGTGAATTGTTTCTAAAGGATCTTCTAGTCGCCACTGTAAATTTGCTTTTGAGATTCGACCTTCCATTTGAGAAAATAAGAAACAAACCATCCTCACTGCACTGATAAATAAATGCTATCCTGGGATTGATGGGAGAGTTACACATTGTTTATGCACAGACTCCTAGCATGTCTTACACTTCCTCAGGACTCTGCCAAGAAAGTTTGAGTTATGTGCTAGGTGCTTAGGGGAAGGAAAAACAAACAGAAAACAACTTGTGTGGTTGAAGAGACTCATAATATGTTGGAGATTTGAAACAAGCTGCTTCCTCTTTCTTCCTGGGTAGTCACAATTTGACCTCCCAGTTCCACATCACCTCTCAGGGGGAAGCTTCCTAAATCTGTATGCTAAACCTGGGCTCATTCCTCCATATTGCTCCCCTTTACTCAGCCTCCTGCTAGACACACCCTCCCAAGAGTCCTGTTTACTACTCCTGTCCTCACTGCTCTATGTCCATAACAAAGCCCTCCCACATGTGCCTCTCCTCCTGCCTTTGCTCAGCTTCTACTTGTGCTGACAATATCACCATCCCTCCAGGCTATGGCCAGGCCTGGGACTGGAATTTGTGTTAACTCTTGTTTCTCTCATCTCTTTCCATTGCATCTGATTTCCATAGCTTCCTTCATTTCTATTCCCATTCCATTTTCCTAGATTCTGGCCTCCTCTGTCTTCACTGGGCATCAGGTCCTTACTGAATGACCTCTTCTCTAATTTTTCTCCCAGTAGTATTTTCTCCAGGCTTAGCTCTGTTCATTTCCAAAGACCTCAATGCCAGGACGTTGCTCACAAAGAGTCAGTGATTCCCAGCAGCTACAGAGAGATGGTCAGATGCCCGCCTCCTGCTCTTCATCATCTTCCACAACCCAGCTGGGCCTGTCCTCCCAGCTTCTCTTCACAGATTTTCTGTTGTTCAGAACCCCATAATTTTTACAAACGTAGTAACATGTTGTGCCTTATCGATGTCTTTACTTTTAACTTTTCTTTATTTTCAAATGGCCTACTCCATTTCTTTTTATTTAGCTCTTATGTGGAACATGGGAATTTGGTCAATAATTAGCTACAAAATTAGACATAAAGCCTAAAATTAATTACTAGAATAGGACCAAGTTCATACCCCAGCTCTGCCTCTTACTATGTCCAAACTCTTTACTTCTCTCTACTTTAGGTTTCTCACCTATGAAACAGATAAAATTCAGAGTGATGTGATGTGATAAATTGGCTGGAACTCTTAGAATAGTATTTCATGGACATAAAGTATTAACACTAGACACCAGTTATGCATTACCAGCTTTTGCCTTGCTTTCTAGGTCTTTAAGCCAGTAAGCACAGTCTTATATAGATATTGAGAAATTTAACAATGGATGTGTAGATATGTGTGTGTGTGTGTGTATGTGTTTGTGTGACTTTATATTTTTAGTAATATAGAATGTACTTTATAAAAAATAAAGAACCTGTACTTGTGAAAAATAAAGAACATCATGGGACATTCCAAACAAACACAAAATTACATAGACTAGGCTCATGAAATCCCATGGGCACACCTTCTGCCTGCAGTTCGCAGACAGTCATGTTGGCTAGTCCTCATTTTGTATTTATTATTTTTAAGTAATACCAGGCAGCATGAGCTTCTATAAGCACTTCAGTATAACTATCTGCATGATTAGGCCTTTGCTTTGCTTAACCATTGTACCATTAGCACACTTAAATGCTTTCAAAACTAATTGCCTAGTATCAGTCATTTGGTGTTCACGTTTCTAATGGTATCATCAAATCATAAATAGTTTTAACAATTTGCATTAGTCAGGATCCAAATAAGTTCCATCAGTCACTGTGCTGTTAAAGTGTCTATTAGTCTGTCCCCTCGCCTCTATCTTTGTCATTTTGTTGTTTCCTTTATATTATTTGCCAAGGAATCAAGATTATTTGTTCTGAAGAATTTTCCACATTACTGGTTGTATCTCCATGGTGTCATTTGATGTGTTCATTTTTCCTGTTTTCCTTCAATGGATAATTAAATCAGGTTTATGTGTGATGTTTTTAGCAAGGCCGTATTACAAGCTGTAGGGTGTTTTTTTTGCCAGGATCCACATAATGCCTGTAAATTTTTCTTTTTGGATGATGATAATAGTCCTTAATCATTAATACCCAGACCCACTAATTCATTTAAGGTAGCAAAATGGCAATATTTTATCATTTCCTCTACATTTATTAGCCAGAATGTTTTTTATAAGGAGGAACTTCTCCTCATTTATTCTCTTGACTATCCAGTGATATGAGTCCCAAGGAAATGACCTGAAAAATACTTGCTTCTTCCCATTTATATACCATCTTCAAAAGAATGGGATGGTTCTGCCAGAATCTTCAAGTGGTTACCAGTTATATTTCATTTCGTTTGCTGTTTTTTCAGTATTATGAACCTGTTTTAATTTATTGTAATTGTCCTACTGATCCCCAAATAGCCTACTTTTGATTAGTAAGAAAGAACCTCTTCTAGTCAGCTCCTGAGTCCCTTCAACATGGCCCATATATCAGTGACACTTTCCAGTCTACTACGGTGAGGGGTCACAGCCTCCTACATGTTATTTAAATGCCACCATCCTACAAAGGTTGACTTAGCATTTGGCTGCAATGCAAAAGCTCCCTGACCACAGCCTCTAACGTATTTAACAGGAATAATCTTGCTTATTCATGGGGTGTGTGAATCTAAGATAGTTTAAGACATTTTCTGGTCTTGTATAACTGACTGTGTCTCTTTAGTCAAAGTTCAGTGAGTAGAATTAAGCCATTAACTTCACAGGAACAATCATATCAATAAAATTAATCTTTTAAAACTTTATATATAGCTTTATAAGTATATAAAATTTTATGAATAACTTAAAATATAAGTTGTAAAAACAAAAGTAGCACAGAAATACCATATATAGTACCAAATAACTATACATGTTTTTCCTATATGTTGAGAATAAATTGTTTTAATAAGGGCCCTTTGCCCCTAAGTACTTCACCGTGTAATTTCAGAGAATAGGGATATTCTCAATATAGTCATACTACAATGATCAGCTTCATACATTTACATTGATGGATGTTTTAATTTCTAGAAAAATAATTTATGACAATTCATAGACACCTTTCACACGCAGCCACTCAGAATATGCTGAGAGATACATGCAAGTTTGAGAAGCTGCGATTTTGCAGATTGAAATTCTTGTTCTTAGCATTTTGTTTAATCCTAATGAGTGAGTATTCATAGCAAACATTTTGGAAGCTTTGCTGCCCAAACAAATAAAGATAAACTCTGCTCCATCTATCCCGGTCAAACAAACAAGTTAGAAATGGCACTGAGAATGATGAATCACTGGATTAGGGACTTCCTGATAATGACTGTGGAGCACTTCCTTCTGGGTCTGTCTTTCCCCTTGGATCCCCGGGCAGCAGCTGTGATGGACTAAATTGTCTCTCCCAATTAGCACAAAATTTCATCTCCTTTCTTCATCAGCAAAAGAAAATGAAATGGAGGATTTTGGAAAGGGCCTGAAATGTTATTGCAGACATTGCTGTAATTTGGAAATTGTCACACTAGTACTCAGATGATTTGGCGTTTTTGGGGAATTCATTTTAGATGGGACATTGCTTCCAAATCAGCTTGAAAAGCTGTTAGTTAAATGACATTATTTTACTTGAAATTCTTCCTGATGAGATTTTATGCAGGAGACATTAGTCAGAACCTCCTGTGTGCCTTGGCCTATGTGGATCTGAGGACAAGCAACAGCGATGGTTTGGGGAATGAGCCTGCAGAGCCTGCTTGTTTCCCTCCTAGGTATCACCGGAGGGCTGGCTTCCTCAAAGAAGTAAAGTGCCTATTGTTAGATCTCACTGGCCTGGCCTATGTTATCTCTCTCCTTAAAGTCAAATGTTGTTTCCTCCTCCCCTTCCTCCTCTGTCCTCTCTTTCCTCAACTAATCTGAAAACTTTCCTCTTATAATTTTCCATCCCTGAAGTAGAAACCACAGTTTTAAGTAACATAGGAGGACGGGCTCTAGCATATTACCTTGCCAACACAGAGCATCTAAGCCACTTCTATGGATGTATTAGTTCACTGCCATCTGTTAGTATCTGCACAAATTATGGCCATACATAGTTCTGTGAATGTCTCTATGCCTCCGTCACAAAATTAGTTTTTAAGAAGCCTAAGAATGTTTAAACTGCATTAGCAAATGACAGTGACCACTGCCTGATAGATTTTCTGAGAGTCTAGCTTTCTAAAAGAGTCACAATTCCAGACTGACCATACAAGTGTCAGTTGGGTGACTTTCATATCACAGCAATTGGCCAAGCTAGCTGGTAGCCAGGACTAGGGAAATGTGACCATGGAGGACTTGAGTTTAAGTAAAGCTGTGTTTCTTTAACCAGAACTGTACCATGGGTAAGTTCGCAAATCAAAGCTAAAGCTGCGTCTTTCTATTTTGAACTCCAAAGACCACATTCGTTTTAAAATCATGTAGACATTTTTGTGTTTAAAATTATCTGAGGTGACGGTTTACAGTTATATTGTGGTGCATCAGTGAGAGTATCTCTTGAAAGAGTTGTTCTTCATTTACGGAATATGAAAAAAGTTAAATTTACAGTATCATCCATAATCGTTAAGATAGCTGTATTTGTAGTTACTAAAGAAGATTTATATGAGCAGGTTTTATAGATGTTCTTTTGTTAGATTAAGTTTTCTCTTCTTGGAGGAAAGACTAATTAAGTTTATGTCACAAATGCAATTAGGTAAGTAATCTTGGCTCAAATCCATTTAGTTAAAAGAATTACAAACAGATTGTGACATAACAAATAAGTTCTATCAAGACAAAATCTCTTTGAGAGCAGTTATTCCAAAAGCAGGGTCCCTGGTCTCTGAACACCAATTTGTCTCAAACTTTATTTTGATTCATCCTTGTAGGTCATCATTTTTAAAAAAAAATCTGTGTGCCTTTAATTCATAATATTCCCTTAAATAAATTCTTCTTATTTCATCATTGTGACACTATTCCTTAGGTACGTTCAGGAATTTCTTATTTTTATCAGGTAAGGGTCCCAGGACAATAATGGAAAATACTTGCACAGATTGAGAAAGCTCCTGTTTCAAACACTAATACCCTGTTTGCCAGATCACAATTGTAGCCCATGCTTTGTCTTGGCAGTTTTTGAAGTCTTGTATTTCTTGGCGTCAGAGACATAATTCACCAGTCACGTCATCATCCTTGTCATCACCAGCAACAATAAAGATATAATTTGTAACTCCTGTATGCTAAGGCAAGATGGCAAGCTACAGCTATCCTTACATTGAAAAGAATTTCTTATTTAGAAAAGGAAAGCTCTGTTGTATACTTTGTGTACTTTGTGTTGTGTACTTTGCCTAACCCTCTTGTGTAAGGAGGTTAATAGTACATCATATGTGTATTATGTTTAATTTTCAAATTTATAACAGTTGGAGTTTTGCTTAAAATACTTTTAATAGATTCTTTTTTAAGAGGAAAAAAACAAGGAAAACAAAACAATGAAATCAATCAAAATAAACCAGAATAAGTGATACAAGACTTCCAAACCTTATGAAATCAGCAAGTTACCACAATGCCTTTGTTGTTTTTAAAATAGTTGCAGATACCACCTTCAGACATACTAAAAATTGAATAGAACACAATAGAATAGAAACAATAAAAACAAAACCGTGAATGCAACAAAGGACATCACAACAAGCCGGTGGTAAATATATAATGGCTTCCATAACATGTCTTGCTACCTTTAAATACCTGCTCATGCCGTCAGAGTTAACATAAAACTAAGGAAAATAAAAACCCAACACCTCCAAAAAACAATGAAAATGATGTGGTTTCCAGGCAGGGAGCTCCACCCAGGGAGCCTAGTCCTTTCCTTCTACAGTCTGGAACGGTGCTGACTCACGGAAAGAGGTTTGGGTCTGGCTCTCACTTCTTACTGATTCTTAATGATGAATGAGAACTAAGCTATTCAAAAAATTAAAGACTTTAAAAAATATATAAAGACTTAAAACTAGTTATTTTAAACCTTTAAACCTCAACTCACTAAAGATTTGTCTTAACTGTTTCTTTCTTTTCCTTTTTTTTCATACTAGGGATTGATTTCACAGGCAGGCACTTGTGACACTGAGCTATATCCCTTCTGATTTCCATTATTGAGTATATTTACTTCCATCCTGATAGACCAGAGAGCACTATAAAATAGAGATAGTCAACACCAAGTTTATTTTGTTAAAAGTTTACACAGATTTTGTAGGTGTATATGTATGTGTGTGACGGGTCTCACAGGCTCCCAGAAATAGCTGTGAAACTAGATTTCACAGGAAATCCTCTCTTCACTACCTGTCTATATCTATATCTATCTATATGCACATATAAATGACAGATGCCAAATAACTGGATTGAAAGAGTAGAAGGATATCTGAGAAACTATGTATATATGTTCACAAGAACAAATAAGCCCAGAAAACAGGAAAAAGCTAAGGCACAGCCCCAACATTCTGCAGTTCACTAACAAATTGATCAGAAGAATTGGGAGCTGGGACACTTGGTGGTAACAGCTCTGTTCAAACCATGGGGCGGTAAGCTATACAGGCATAGAAATGACCCTAGTGAACGCAGTTTAAAAATAAACATAAAGGGAGAAACTGAACAGTGATGTTAATAACTTTTTATGATGTGTGAGACAGATTGCACAGGCTAAGTCCAGGAAAATGAATTCCAAAGTTAAAAGACATACAAACGAAGTGAAAAAATGTGACCCACCTTCCTGGGGAGAAGAAAGCTATCAATAAAAATTGATTTGAGTGGGCCAGATTGCCACAAAGTGAATTTAGCAAAGACTTTAAAGAAATATTGTGAATATGTCCAAAGAATTAGATAAAATTCTGTTCAAATAATTGGATGAAAATACCACAATTACTCAATACATAGCTAATCTCACTAGATACAAAGACTACTACAAAATGAATTAGAGTTTAGTACAATAGCTCAAATTAATAATTCACTAGCTGATCTCTACAACAAATGCGATACAGCAGAAGGAAAAATCAATGAACTTGAATATAGATTAACTGAAATTCTCCAAATCCAGAACATAGAATAAAATTGAAAAATTAACAGATCCATGGAGGCCTGGGTGTGAGGTTACACAAGCCAATGATATTTATGTAATGGGAATTCCAAGTGGAAAGAGAAATGGCAAGACAGAAAAAAGAGCTAGAACTTTTCAAATTTGATTTAAAATAGTAACAGGTAGATCAAAAAAGCCTAAAAAACACCAAATCGGATAAACACAAAGAAAATTACTCTAGACACATATATAGTCAAACAGCAAAAATCTAATGATAAACTTTAAAGCTTGAAAGCACCAAGAGAAAAATAATTAACCACACATGTAGAACCACAGTAAGAATTGTATAATGTCCCCAGAGATAACGGAGATTGAAAGACAATAAAATGACATATTCAAAATACGAAAATAGATTGTCAGGTAAGAACTTTGTATTCTGTGAAGCCATCAAATATGAAGGCAAAGATTAAGACCTTCCCAAGTAAGGAAATAAAACAAAATGAATTCTTACTAGTGGATATGATTCACAAGAATTTCTGAAAGAGTTCCTTAGATTTTATATACATGATAAGAAAGTAAATAAATTCATATGAAGAAATGGAGAGTATTACAATTTTTAGATATATGGACTAATGTGAAAGATTTAGCATATGCAGTCATGTATAGATACATAGATATATATTCTCATGCCAATCTCATTTAAAGATATAATGTAGAAAGTAATAGTTTACACTTTCCTGTTACGTTTATGACAGATGGATATAATATATATGTCAAGAGTACAAAGAATGAAATAGGAAATTTAGATTAAAGCTTACTGTTGTTTACTGAAATTAAAATAACATTAACTGAAATAGATAAGGTAAAAGTGCATATTGTAAATGCTACACCAAAAACTTTTCAAAATTTCATATGAGTGAAAAGCTAATGAAAAAACTAAAATTGTATGCTAAAATATTTGTTAGTAAATAATGTAGAGAAAAGCAACAAAGACAATATGTACAAATCAAATAACAAAACTGAAACCTTTGCTTTATCCAGTGTCACAAAATTTCTGTGTTTTGGATTTTCAATTTGTGTCTATTTGTTATCTATTTGAGTGCATGTGTTGTGTAGAGTGGAATTTAGGGATCAATGTTCACTTTTTGCACATCATTAATTACATTATGTATGAGTAGAATATATACTCCAGTCAAAAGGCAGATATTGTCAGGCTGGATTTTTAAAAACTAAGATTTAACTGTATGTTATCTCCAAAAGATACAGATTAGAGACATCTACAAGAGATATAGATTAAATCTAAGATACAAACAGGAGAGATAGGAGGGAGGAAAGAAAGGTTAGAATTAAGAATTAAGATTAGATAGATAGATAGATATTCTCCAAGATTAATGTGTTTGTTATGAATCACAAACCTATAATAACAACAAATGGAAAAAGGTACAAATAGGCTAAAGTTAAAACTCATAAACAGTATATTACGTACATAGTAATTTTAAGAACTACAGAATGGGTATAATATTATACCAAGTAGACTAACAAGTACTATTATACTCAAGATATTTCATATAGTAGGAAGATGTAATAATTATAAATGTGCATTTATTTTATAGAATCTCAAATACACAAAGCAGAAACTGATAAAAATAAAATGGAAAATACATTGGAATTAGAAAGAGCAAAGCAATTGAATACTTATATTTCAATACCAGCTCCATAAAAATACACCAAACTTGAATACAACAACAATGTACTTGTCCTAATTGGCATTTTAAAACTACCCAGCAATAACAGAAAATATGTATTTCTAATATACTTGAATTGTTTACCAAGATAGACTCTTTCCTCATTATCAAATGAATCCTAATGAGTTTTAAGGATACTATTCACATAAAATATGTCCTTAATCACAATGGAATCAAATTAATTAATATTAGAGAAATATTTAAGTCCTCAAATATTTGAAAACAATGTCAATGACTATAAGTCAATGAAGGAATCAAAAGAAAAAAATTAAAAGTCTGAGTGAAAATAAAAACACATTTAAATATACATTTCAATACTCATAATGCAAAGGAATAAAATCTAATGTTACCAAGTAGGTGAAGCATTCACCCCAGGAGTGGGGAGGGTGTATAAATCCCTCATTAAATAGAAGACAGGAATAATAAGAGCAGAATGGAAATAATAGGAAACCAAGGAAACCAAAAACTGATTTTAAGAAGATGAGCTTCTAAGTATACTGATCAGGAAAAGAAAGAAAGACAAAAACTGCTAGTAACTGGGAGAAAGGAGGAGATAAACTACAGACCCCATGGAACCTAAAGGATTTATAAGACAGTATTCATACTCCATACTGATACTGTAATGCAATTGAAATACATGAAGTCAAATTACTAAAGCCATCCATTTTAAATATATTTGACTATATATATGCAAAATTTATGCATGTAAAATTTGTATGTGGAAAAAATATATTTATAGGGTGAGCACTATTTTCAGGCTGGAAGTACACAGTTTCTGCATTTTAGGGGACAATTCACAGAGTAATAAGACTGCAACTGTGTGGGGGGGTTTTGCTATGAAGAAAAACCTCAGTTCAGATGTTTTCAATTCTAGCAGATGGTTTCAATTCTTACTCGAAATGAGTCCATTTCTATACTTAATCTTTCCAATATTGAAAGTAGAGAATTCTTACCAGTGCATTTTATGGATCCAATGTGACTGTGATAACCCAAGCCATGTAAAATCACACAAGAGTCTACAGGACAACATCCCACATGAACATAGACACACACAACCATCTAACACAGTATTAGAAAATCAAATCTGAACGTATGAAAGCAAATACACATGTGCATTCAACAAAGTAAGAATACAAGAGTAATGTTTCATTTTGATAAAGGTATCTGTTAAAAACAACTATAGCTAACATAATTCACTTAGTGATGAAAACTGAGTTATTTCCTCTAAGACAGCATCAATACATCTGTACTCAGTACTACATTGGCGGTTTTAGCCAGTACAATACAGCAAAACAGATAAAGACTTACAAATTGGAAGCAAAGAAGAAAGCCTATCTTTATTCTTAGATAGCAAAGCCCTATACATAGTAAAAGAATACATAAATACATAAAGTTTTTAAAACTTTAGAAAGATCTATGAAAAAACTAATAGAGGTAATAAGCAAATTTGGCAGGGTTGCAGGCATCAAAATCAATATCCAGATTTCTATTTCTGTATATCAACAATCAAAAATGAAAATCTAAAACCACTTTTAATATCCTTTATAATGACATCAATAAGAATAAAATACTGAGTCATAAATTTAGGGAACAAAACAGTGAATAGTTTATACACTGATAACTACTAAATTATTGCTAATAGCAACTCAAGAAAACCTTCAAAAAATGAGATTTTGGTATGGTTTGAAAGTATTGTTAAAATGATGATTCTTCATCTATTGAACTATAGGCTTAATGAAATCCCAGTGAAAACCTGGAGGACTTATTAAAGTAAATGTTAAGAAACTGATCTGAAATTCATATGGAAATACAGATGATCTGGTATAGCCAAGATGAGGTTGTGCGTGCGTGCGTGTGTGTGCGTGCGTGTGTGTGTGTGTGTTTGGTGCTGGGGACTGAACCCAGGGCCTTGGGCCTGTGAGGCAAGTCCTCTGCTACTGAACCATATGCCCATACCAGATTTTGTTTTTACAAAGAACTCAAGAACTAATGTCCAATTTCAATGTTTATTCAAATTTAAAACTCTCTTCTTGAAAGACACTACTAAGATGAAAAGACAAGCCACATAATAGGAGAAAGTATTTGAAAATTACATATGTGATAAAGGACCTTTATCCAGAATATAACTATCTCTAAATGAATAAAATATTTTTTAAAAGCTGAGTAAAATTTTTTTAAAGACATAATTATAAATAACCACATGAAAACCTCAAAATAGTCATTAGAGAAGTGTAAACAAACAAAATAAACAAATATTTACTTTAATTGTAGTGGTTTCATGGCTGTATATTTAGGTCAAAATTTATCAAATTGTACATATTAATATGTAAAATTTTTATACATTAATTATCAATAAAGCTGTTAAGTTTTAAAAATGCAATTATAAAAAATATATCAAACCATATTCTGGGAGCAAATATCTGCAAAACCTGTATCTTATTAAGGACATAAATAATACAGAAAGAACTTTTACACTTCAATAGACAATAAATAGACAAAAAGATTTGAATTAGCACTTTATCTTCATCAAAAAGATATATAGATGATTAATCAAAGGAAAGATCATTAATCATTGAGGAAATAATTAAAGAAACTAAAAACAATATTAGATGCTAATATGGTCCCACTAAAAAAGATACAATACTAGATGTTGATGAAAATATGTTCAAATGAGAAATTTTTATACACTGCTGATGGGAATGAAAACAATCCTTTGAAAACTAATTTGGAAATTTGCTGAGCAGTTGAACACACACGTTCCATATGACCAGCAATTATACTCTTAGGTATTTGCCCAAGAGAAATAAACATGTATGTACACAAAGAGATTTAAATGTCGTGCATAGTAGTAGTATTTAGAATATCAAAGTAAGAAACCAGTGAATTAACAAAATATTGCTTATGCACACATATAATATCCCAAAAGAAAAGAAACAAAATAATCTTCCATGCAAAAATGTAGATATTTCTCAAAAATATTGTGCTGAATCAAGCCAGATCCAAAGGTCAACTTACGATGTTTCCATTTTGCTATGAATTTTCTAGGAACAAATTCATATCTAGGGACAAAAAGTACATCCGTCATTTTTGTGGGGCTGTAAACAAAATGGACGATTGAAGCTTTTTAATCCTGGATTATAGTGATGGGTGTAAACTACATAAATTTACTAAAACTCACTGAACTGTACATACAAAATGTGTCAATTCTGTGGTATGTAAATCATATCTTAATAAAGCAGTTAGATAAAAAATAAGATGCCTAGGCTTGAAGTAGAAATTTGGAAATCATTAGCATTTAGATAATCACTGTAATGGTAAAAGTAGAGAAAACACCTAGAGAAAGTCAACTGAAAGGGAGAAGTACAGTGTGGAACAGATAGATCTCTCTGAATCAGCAGCACTTCGAGAATTCAACCAAAATGAAAATGTGACTACAGAAGAAGAATAAAATCCAAAGAGCTGGAGTGTCTTAGGAAGAATTTCTAGCATGGAACTGGTCATAAAGATATCAAATGCTACCAACAGGTCAAGGGAGAAAAAGACTGAAATGCTCAATAGGGACCCCTGTGTCTGCTCTGAGCCATTTCCAGGAGCAGCAAGGGAACAAATCTGGGGAGCAGACTGCAGAGTGCTTAGGAGGTGATGGGATGCAAATAGGGAGCAGGGAAACCTGCATTCAGAGGTTTATCTTTAAAAAAAAAAAAGGCCCATAGGGCAGAATGCCAGCAAATGAAAATGCAAAACTTTTGTTTGAACAGGAGGTTCAACAACAAGTTTGTGGCTGGAAAGACAGGAGTAAGAAGATTCAGAAGAGGGAACATAACTTTTATTAAACACAGTGCAACAAAAAAAAAAAAAAAGAAAAAGAAGATGGGGCATTTCCTCCTCCTTTGTGTTAGAAAAACAGGATAGTATGGTGTGAATGAATGTGGAGATTCCATGGCATGAATGGAAGGCTAGCCTGATAGCTCGTATTTTCTCTGTGGGAAGGACGGTTATCTGAGAGTAAGAGCAGGTGTCCTAATACCAAGGATTGGAGAAGAATAGTACAGCTTAAGGAATAGAATGCAGTTAGTGGCTGTGAATTCTTAGTGGGCCAGTATAGTTTTCTGTAGGAACACTTAATGACTTGGAACAAGAAAGAAGATGGACATTTGGATTCCCTGGGGTTTGTGCCATCAGAAAGAGAATACAGCAAGGGTGTTTAGAGTGGTGGTCAAAAGCAGTTGGAGAGATCATAGACCTAAACTAAAAGGAAGGCAGGAAAGATCAACAGAGGTTGCCATCACCTGGATTTCCCTGATGCATAAAGTCAGGGGCCATATCATAATGGCAGCTCATTTATTTGATAGGAATCTTGAGATATAGTAGCAAGAAACTGGGATGATACATTAGGAAGCAAGGAAACATTAAAGGGTATATTTTTTTATAAAAAGAAAAAGGGTAGAAATAATACATAATTTCAAAAAAAAATAAACGGTAAGAAATCACTAGTTGATAAATTACTTATTGTCCTCTTAGAAATAGTTGTTCAAGTTACAAAAGTAAAGCATACAAAGTGGACATATAAACAGACTGCAAACAGTTCTGTTCAACTATCCAACAAAAACTTAGTAATACGGTTCTCAATCCTATACACTTAAACATACATGCAGTTATATCCTTTAGAGCATTTTCTTTTCCTCTCTTTTTTACAACAGCAATTACACATTTTGGGTTTTACTATGCCTACATTTCTATTGTTTTAAGCTACTTGTCACTGAGGGCCATGGGGGCTGAGTCTGCAGATGAGCGTCTTAGGAACCCGATAGAACACATCTGGAACTGACTCTGTAAGACAGAAAGCTGACACACTCATCCACTAACACTTGCCACCCTTTGGGGGAAGATGACTCCCAGGAGCGTTAACTCCTCCCACCTCCCACACTGCCTGACCAGGACTAAACAAGTTACCTGGATTCAGAAAATCCTTAGAGAAAGAAAGCCAAGGGTAATGGGGAGAGTTGAGCTTGAGGTGACATTTGACAGTATCTAAGATATCATTCGTGGGAACTGGCTACCGTAGCTTCAACTGAAAACTGAAGACCCAGGCATGTGGTCCCAGGTGACATTAATTGCATGGAATGAAAGTCTTTGGAGTCCCTTATGGTGACTGAACAGGTAATTTGGGATGCTAGGAGTGTTTTATTCTCACGGTTATTCAGTATCCTCTGAGCCATTGATTTGTCATCAGTAAATGAGGGTGAGCACCCTTCTGCTACTGTACACTTCCCAGGAGTCCTTGCTGTGTGTGTGGAACCACTTAGACTGTGCCAAAGCTCAGGGGCATCTAAAGACACCTGAGGATGTGACCCCACTTGTCTGGCACAGGAGCACAGTTGGATACAATTCCCTAACTGTGACTTAGTACAAGTCAACACACACGCACTGGTTATGACACTCTGTAAGAATGTAAATATGAGATAACAACCTGTATAAGAATTATGCGGTAAAGATGCAGGCGGCCCTCTTGCACGCCTGTGCTCTGCTCCATGCTACCTACTGTTGTTGCTGATATTTTTGCACATGCACGTTGGGACCTCACCTGGAAAAATCTCCCTTGGGCCCTCCAAACAGGCTGGCACTATGTAAGGTGCTTAGCACATAGCCCAACATATAGTAGAGTGTATAGAATAAGTCCCATTATATTATTTCTAGTATCTTTGAAATACATATTAATAATGGTAATAGCTACCTATATTATGGGTAACAAGGGATTAATTCAGACTTTGTAAAAGGATTTTACTACTTAACCTGAACATATTATTTTGTCAAGTCATTGCAATTTTTTGGAAGGTCATCACATTTTGGTAGCATTTAAGTTAGTTTTATGAAAGATGTGTAAAGCAAAAATCTTAAACATAAATTAGTTCCTATGTATTCTTTCCTCCTTGGTTAAGACTGCATTTAACATTCCCTCAGATTAGAAGCACTTACTATATTTATATAAAAGAAAAACTTTCAGAGTTGCTCTGTTGGTTTTGTTTCAATCTTTTCTCTGTTTGAAATTATCTAAACACCAAGAAGCAATCTAAATGTCCTTTACTTTCTAGCAACTTCTGATGTCAAATAAGTTTTCTTCTAGTTTATATCTTTAATGCAGCAGTTTTGTTCTTATTTTTCTTTTCAGTGGAAAGAAAGGAACAGCTGGTTCCTGTTGTCACTTTCTGTAGTTTGGGATTTATGCAGTGCTTGAATATATCTTTCCTCTGTCTGGATGTAGAATGCCACTGCTCTTTACAAGGAATGATAGAATTTAAAATGGAGACACCTTAGAGACCATCTAGTCTCAATATATAACCTGATAAATCAGTACCAGTTAAAATTATGTTGTCATTTGGCATTGCTTTTGTACTTCTTAAGGTAAATTGCTAGATATATCTTATGCTCAACTATAGGTTGGAATAGTATTGTTTTTTCTTAAGAATGATTAAAAGTTTTGCATATAAATACTGTTAATTATAAAACCATCTTACATTTTTCCCAAGGTGTTATCTGCCTTTTAGTTTGTAACATTTTGCCTTATGGACTTATGTTACTATTTTTTCAAATACACTACTTTTCCTCTCCTGAATTTTTTCCATATGTGGAGATGGATTATCTACCATGAACTCTAAACTATGTTCACCTGCATTTCTTGTTCTTCTGTGTTTGTAAACTGGCTCTTTAATCTGTTGCATAGTTAAATGAAAGACTATATATTTTATTTCCTGAAGTTTTTTTAACAGCATTTTTTTGCTCTCTTGTAACATATCGTACCATGAATCTATTGCATACATATTCATGATGTACATATCAGTGATTCTAAATCAGAGGTAAGTTGACCTTCTAGGAGATATTTAACAGCGTCTGCAGACCCTTTTACATACAAGGGGACAGGAGAGCATGGCTACTGGCCTTCGGTGAGTGGGAGCCAGACTTGACGCTGGACACCCTACAGTGTGTGGGCAGCCCCCACAGCGAAGGATTGTCAGTAGCTCTAGGATCAGAAGACTTGGCGAGTGGGTGGGTGGGTGTATGTATGGAGGGATAGATGGGCCACAGCTGGACAGACAGACAGATATTCAGTAGGTGGCATTCTTCTGGCAGTTCCACGCTCCGCCAATACTAATATTACTCAGCCAGTATTTCTATTTCTATTTCCTACACTAAAAGGCATTTTAGGGGTGTTTGCTCCCACTTAGAAGAAATCCAGGTGCACCACATGTTCAGGGATGCCCGTTCTGCTTTAAAAGCCACCGCCATCCTAGCTTTAGAGCACAGCTTGTGCGTCGCGCTGCGTCAGCTGAAGCAGAAGCCTAGGACCGGCCGCGCAACGTCTCTGGTTCAGTTTCCTCGTGTGGCAGAGGAGGCTTGTGATATATTTATCCCAGGGCGGCACGGACTTTAGGGCACCGTAGCAGTGCCTGGGACAAGGTAAGCACGGAAGTGTGTGATAAAGATAGTATCGTGTTTTCAATGAACCTCAGTAGTTCCTTTGCACTTGTAATATTAAGAATCGCAGTTTTTGAAATCCACTGCAGAATTTTTGCTAAGGATGAGTTTAGCAGGAGTGTGGCAGAGGCGAAAGAAGAAACACACCGCTTCGCTGTCACCCTCTTGGCACACAGCACGAGCCCATCAGAATGTCAACTCTGTGCTCTGTGTTTCTTATCTGACTTTGCCAAAAAAGTAATAAAAATAAAAATAAAGCTTGCAGGTTTCTTTGTAGACACATATGCTTAATTCTTCCATCTATGGAAACCTTTATTTTGTTTTTTTTTTTTTTTTTTTTGGCACTGGGGATTGAGCCCCATGCTTAGCGTGTGCTCTGCTACTGAGCTGCACCCCTAGCCTAGAGTCTTTCCTGTGTTACTGAGGATGGAACACAGGTCCTTCATATTAAGTAACATCTGAAGCCCTTTTTAATATATTTTTTCTATTTTGATTTACCCAGGCTAGGCTCAGACTTGTTGTATTCCTCCCAGTTCCACAGTCCTGAGATGACAGGTGTGCACTGTCACGCCCACCATTATTTTACATAAAGATTGTCTTCATTCTGAAATTTAGTGATATCTGTGGATTTGTCTCTTCTGTTAAAACTGACTTCATTTTATTAACTTGTGTTAAACACTTTGAGGCCAACATCTGAACACTGTGTTTATCGTGATTCATTAACTAGATAGGTATTTCTTCTGTGTACTTATGAACTTGATCATTATTATTTTGTTTCCATCCTTTCCTTCTTCCTTCTCTCCCTGTCTTTCTCCTCCTCTCTCGCATCAGATACAGGGCCTCAGCCGTGCTGGCAAGCGCTGTGCCCCTGAGCTCTACCCCCAGTTCTTACATGGTACCCTTTATATCACCACTGTTCAGTGAATTTTTCATTAAGGATAGAAATATTCTAATCTGCGCAATTCAATATGGTGGGCACTGTTGACAACTCAAAACGTGGCTAACACAATTGAGAAGCTGAGGTTTTCAAATGAATTTTTGCCATGACTTAATTTAAACAGGCAGATGTAGGTAGTGGCTATGTGTTAGACACCACCACTTTCAAGTAACTCATCTTCCTTTTTCATTTTGAAATCCTGTTTCATTTTATCTTGAACCTGTTACCAAGTATGATATATGAATCTTTGTCTCTATGTGTGTATATGTATTCCAGTGATCGATATTTTTACTTTATTTCCTATGATTTCATTCTAGTAATAGTGAATATTTGTAGATGATTCTGATTATGTATATGTATTCCTGTTTGTAGATTATTTCTGTAGTTAATGTACTATACTTAAAATTAGATATTTGCTTTTCTTTAATATTTTTGCAAGTAAAAAATCACAGTTGTCATTGTAAAAAAATTGTTATTGTAAAAAAAAAACAAGTAAAATAACAAACAATATAAACAAGGAAAGGAAAGTCACCCTCATGACATAAAGCAAGAATTACATCCTACTCACATGTCCACACATATACAGAGACAGGCTTGGTTCCATTTATTTTATACATGACACATTATTTTATTTTTAAACTTTTTACTAATTGTACAGGTACTACATGTTTATTGCTAGAAAAAAATGAAAAAAACCTTTGAATAATAAAACAAAAGGCTAAGACTAAGCACTAGAGTAAGCACTTTTATTCTTTTTGTTTGTTTTCTTCCATTATTGTTTATAAGATCCACAAGCAAACAGATGTGCAGGTAAATAAGCAGATAGACAAATAGGCAGACAGGCATATTTTAAGAAATTGAACTGTGCCACAGATATCCAGGGCAGGCCAATAAATGTACCCTTTGGATGAAAATCAACAAGTATTTACATCACTGTGGGTTTGTGTCATCCACAGTGGTATAAGTGAAGATTTGTCATTTTTACACAGTAATACTAAGTACTGGGTAACATTTACTCACTGAATTTACCAATTCATTAATTTGATTTTATTTTTTATATCAGAATTTTCCTACAGTATAAAATAAAACTCATGGACATTATTTTAATGGCTGCATCATAGGTCATTCATTATAGCTACACACCATACCTTATCACGGCACATATAGGATGGGTTTTTTTTCTTTTTTATTCCTAAAATATCAATGCACTCTACATATTAGTGGCTTAAGCGTTTCATCTCTGATTATTTCCTTAGGAGACATTCTTAGAAATGAAATCACTGGACCAAATGAAATGAACAGATTTAATATCCTTGATATATATTGACAAATTGCTGTGAAAAGGTTCTTTGTTACTTATAGAAGAAAATAGATAATCTTCATTCTATTTCTACCCTTTAATCATTTTATGAAGCTTTTCTTTGAACCTTTAAGCTCTCTTTGGTTTTAAGACTCAGAATTGTCTTTTAATAAATGTTTCTTTCAAGGGATTAACAAAGTAATCACTTTGTTATAAATATCTAAACAATGTAACTCTCCTGCTTTTTCTCAGTAAAAGTTTTCAGACACAGCATTTTTCATTGTATAAATTGTTTCTTTCCAGGGTGAACAAGGAGCAAAAGGAGACCCAGGTCTGGCTGGCCCTAAGGGACAAGACGTAAGCCTCAGTCTTTTTTTTCCTAATAGTCTGTTTACATTTTGCCGCTGAAATACCTACTGCTATTAAGCTCTGACTATCTTGGCAGAACTAGCTGTAATAAAACAAAGTCAAGAATCAAGGCAGTTTTCTTTTACATGACTTCTTAGCAGCATACTGTTTTTAGTTTCATTGTATATTTTTTCTTTGGCTTTAAATTTTGTATTTGTACTTACCCTTAACAACCTTTACTTCCTTGCTGTTTTGAGTTGCTTTTTTTTTAAAAAAAGTCTTCCTTTCTCTCTCTTCTTTCTTATACACATCCTGTGCTGTCTTGTGTGGGTGATTTCTCTTCCATCTCACCCCAAACCCCATTGGAGGCAGAGGTCTAGGTCTGTAATGCTCAGATTAACATAACAAAAAGGAAGGGAAATACAGCGGCACCTAATGCTCATGATTGGTTCTTCTGGAAGGTGTGATAAGTACCCCAAACTACAAGTATCAAGCAGGTGATTTTGCTGGAGAGACTAGCAACTCACAAGGCAGTTATCATGGACAAATTCTAGCTCGCACATCGAGTATCAAGCGAACTGTGTGTCCTGGGACAATGTTTTCACAGCGAGATGTGTCATAATCAAACTGGATGCGCTCCAAGGCAGTCAAGTCCCAAGGTATGACTGCATCTCAATCACCAGCTCTTCCATTCACCTCAGAAATGCCTCCTTGAACCCGCAGCATCTAGTTGCCTGTCCCTCAGGATAATTATCCATCTTCCTAGCCGGAACATCATTCCAGCTCTTGGGCTGAAACTTCTAAAATGGCAGCCAAGTCTGAGTTTTACTCTGAAATGTGACCTTATTTCAGGTCACCAAACTCAGCATTTGCTGTGCTTATGCCAAATGTAGCAGAGGAGGAAGTATCCAAAATGAGTTATTTTCCCCTCAGTTTCTTTTTCTCACTTCCATAAATCCATTTTTTTTTAAAGGACCTGAAAGGCCACACAACCGCTTTATACATAAAAAAGCAAGAAAACAGTATGCGTGGCTGTGTTCAGGCCTCTCACCCAGAGGCGCTGTAAAAATGTCTTGTACGGCACAGATCATCGCAGTGCAAAGGAGCTGCAGTCCAGTCTGTGGAGGAAGCAGGAAGGGTCCTTGGGCGGAGGGCGTTCTCCAGGAGAAAAACACCCCAGGAGTGAACCCCAGCAGTTAACAGTACTAACCCTACATACATGCACGCATGTACACATGCACGTACACACAGTTCTATTCCCCCTTCCCGGGAAGCACCGTTACTGTCTTCACCAGGCTCTACAATCACGCTCCTCTCTCTTGGAAGTGAGTTTCCTCTGCCTGAAAGTGGGCAGAGCGCAGAGAGGTCTGCGTCTTCTCTGCTACCTGAACACATTCAGAAACTGACACCCACTTTAAACAGAGCATGTCCCAGGCTGCTCCTGCCATTGTGATGGCCCATGGGGCAGGGGTTCGGGCTCTGGAGGCCCTGTCATGACCTCTTTGTGTTGCTAGAGTTTGTAAAGGGATAGAATAGTTGCTAAAGTCCCTGTTCCCATCCTGTATACAGAGAGACATTAAGATTACAGACCTGAAAAGCCTGATGAGATGTGAAGCAGTCATTCAGGTTTTTTGAATCTGGGCCATGTGTGAGGCACTGCAAACCAGAACAAGGCAGAGATAGTGCAAAAATTTGCAAACTGGATGTGAGGGCACTTACCCTTCTATGAACAGAGGGGAGATATGGTCCAGGCTGCGTTTAAAGGAAGACTCACTGTGTGGTGCATTCTAAGTGAATAGTCTGGGCCTTTGTCTGGTTTGCTGTTCTTTCTATGTCCTCTCCATGAAAGACTGTTAGAATTGCTGGTACTTAGTAAATGTTTAGGGTAGGTTTTCAATACTAATTATCTGAATTTTAATTTGAAAAACTGAGCAGCTTATTATAATAAAGTACAAATAATGAGAGAGCCTAAACTAGGGTGACACCCTAAGGGATGGTGCAGAGAGTGATATTGTAGAGATAAAAGATATATATAACTTGACATTTTAAAACATTCCAAACTTTTGATTATTATGGAAAGAATATTAGCTTGATTATTAGTCACTTTCTGGTCATTGAGACAAATACCCAACACTTGCAATTTAAAGAAATAGAGGTTTATTTTTGGCTTACTGTTTCAAAGGATTCAGTCCATGGTAAGTTAGTTCCAAGTCAGAAGCAGCATGGTGGAAGGCTTGGCAGAGGAAAACTGCTCAGCCCATAGCAGCCAGGAAGCAGGGAATGAAGTTTCTGGGGATAATAGTATATGGATTGGGAAGACTTTTTTTTTAATCTAAATCATGACAACTTGTGAGAAATGTAAGAGCATCCAAAGAAATGGTTCCTAATTTTGCAACAGATAACCAAGCTCCACACGGCTTGGACATAGATAAGCAAAACAAGGATTTTTAGTTCATAAAAATAATGTTAGTGCTTAAATAGAGAAATACAAATTTTTCTAAACATTTGCCTAAAACTGAAATGTAGAGATTTGGGAGTTTTTCTTAGACTGTCTGAAAGTGAAGTAATTGGCATTTTGGAATTAACTGATATACACACAGGAGTACCTAGTACAGGTCCAAATGTTCTAGCAGCCACTGCTTCAGTTTCAAATCTCATGAGGCTAGACTTGCTGAAGGAGCACACAGCCTGGTAGGACTGTGACCTTTCTCCTCAGGAAGGGTCCTAGAGAAGTCCTTCGTAAGTTCCATTACAGAGGTGCCATTTCTTCAGTACCGTAATTGCTTAATGTAGCTCGTTAAAAACACCATAAAAGAACATTAACTTTTGTTTCCTGATTACTTGTTTAATATGTAGATGGTATTGTTTTCCTTTCCTTAATTTTGCCAAAGATACTCAGAAGTCATGACTAAGAAATAAGAAAAAATACTGAAACTTCCCCCCTCTCTCCTACTACCATTAGAAGTAAAACACCCAGTGCCCTTTGGTGGTGGCATTGTGGTAATAGCTCCTAAGTTGTTTTCACAAGAAAAGTGAAATTTGGCCCCCTTGTGGCTTTATTGAATAAGTAGAATAAGGGCATCACTTTCTTCTTTTCAGGGCAACAGAAAGAGAGTTGGAAACTGCAGCACCTTTATTTTACAACATAGTGAAATCAGCCTTTAACCCTCAATGTCTGACTGAAAGGTCTGACTTTCCCATTAAATCATGCCAACCATCTCTGCCTATTTTTCAATGCTTGAAAAAAACTGACCTTGCAAATTGAAGTGACTCAGCATCTATGACAGTTCATCTGGCAAGAAGCACAGGATTGTCAGAAAAGAAGGTTATTACAGTGACTCTTTCCATCTGAATTAAAGTCATGGGTGTTGGAGTTTCAGGAGTATTGTACTAGAATGCATAGCGGTCTGTCTCAGGAGGCCAGCTCACTCCAAAGCCCCTTTCTAAATCACAGTAAGCTGCAATGTTCTGATATTTGTTCAATTATGAATGAATTCAAGCAACCTTCTTCTCTACAGTCTTTACTGTCTTAGACTACAAGGGGTGATCGAAAAAAATGGTCTACATATTAGACCATTCTTGACATATTACAGTAAAAGGTACATTGCCAAGACTGATGGCTGAGTATCATGTACAGACACAAATTCCCTACAATGATTGTGGCCATTATGTATATCTAAATTGTACCAATAAACTTAAAAACAAGAATGATGGGGAAAATGTATTCAAATAGAAGGGGAGGATATTTTGAGTATTTTAAGAGGAATTAACGTGCCTTTTACCATAATGAACTTAAACATTCACCTTAGTATATTTTGTCATACCTCATATTTAGATATCTTATAATCTTGTATCTTATAATAATTCTTTCTATGCCAACTTCCCCATAAAATGGGCTCACTGCCCTTAGAGAAACATTTTAGACTTTAATTTATTCTTCTGGATAGCTGCTGGAATCTGCTTTAATGGATTTCATTTCTTTCCTATGCTGAGCATTTATGGCTTCCATAATTTTCTTAAGCTCATCTACTTTTTCTGTGTATCTTCTCTAGAGTCACTAAGCATAGTGTTTGTTGTGGACACCATCTCTGCACTTATTTGAGAAGTTATTCCTGGTTTGATTTTTTTCCAGAGCCTCATTCAGTTGCTTTGTTATTTCCATTTCAGAAAGGTGAGGTGAGAGACTTTTGGATTGTCCTACCTCACTGCCCCCTGGGTTTGCCTTTGGTGAAGTGAATGTCTGGGGTTGCATCTTGAAGTGCGTAGACTTTAATTTAAAGGGAAGGATACCCTAGTTCAGTCTTTCCCTGAAGAGTGCTGTTAACATGTAGAACAAGACAGTTCTTTACCTTATTGCACTGTCTTATAAAAGCAGAATGTTTGGCATCCTGAAGGCTTCCCAACTAATATTAAGTGCTGGTGATGGTCCCTAGTCTTTTGAACAGCAAACTGCTCTTCTGTCTTTCTGAATACATCCTTGGTTCTGTGTGTGTACATGTAAACTTTTGATTGATGTCCATAGTACTAAGGAACATGCTTCCCTTACAGTTTAATTCCAAATTCCAAATGTATATTGAAATTGTCAAAAATTAAATTGTTAGAACTTATCCTTTGAAATGTAATACCTCATTTTATGCATATTCTAACAGATATTTAAGTGTTTTTATTGTGGCCTAATATGAGATACATTCAACAATGGTATTTTCAAAGAGAGTTGAGAAAGAGTATTACAAACTTCTTATTGTGACTTTAAAGCCAGACTATCTAGGTTTAAATGCCTGCTCTGTTACTAAACTGGTGTACGACACTATTTACCATCTGTATCTCAGTTTCTGTTTACACAAAGGGACGTTACTAGTATTCACCTTACATTTTTGGGGGAGGGAACAGGACCAACGAGGCTATTACATCTGAAGCAATTAACAGTGCCTCACATAGAGTAAGAGCCATACAGTATTCCCTGCTCTTATAAACTGGGTTAAGTAAAGCACATTTGGCTCTAATAGATAAGAGATCTTTTCATTGATTTGTTTTTGTAGAATTATATAATCTTGGAAAAATAGATTTCCATTTTGAGTTTAGTCTCCTCTGCATCTTTATTATGGCCTTGCAAACCTCCCTTATTAGAATGATAGCATTTGATGTTTCTAAAATAATCATGTTAATCTCCTCATACAAGTGCAACCTGTAATACTAAATACAGAAGTATTGAAATTTAAAAAAAAAAACAAATATCAGTTAGTGACCCCTATTACCATTGCTGGGAATTGAGATACAGTCAGTGGAAGCTTGAGAAAAAAAATTACTGAGTTAAAATTGTAGCAAATCATATTGTTTTGTGTTACCTGATTTTTAAAGATAAGAAATTACAAAGTATAAATCAAGAGGAAAATAAAAGATAATAGGGCACAGGGAGATCTTTCTCACATGGGAAGGGCATCAGATAGAGGGGGGGTAGAGGAGGAGAAGGGGAAGAGGCTGGAAAAAGAGTTAAGATGTTATGGACGTGGACCAAGTGCCTACAAAGGATGCAAATATTATGCACTGTAAACGTGTACTAATGAAAATAAAAATTGCTGGAAAAGGATGTTACATCTTAGGAGTAATAGGCTTGTCAGTGAAACTTCCCTGGTTCGCTTGCTTTGTAATGCTGGTTGTAACTCTGTTGTCCGGCTTCCACACTGCCATCAGCAAGAGCGCTGCCTCCACACACGTGTACAGAGTCAACTGCTGTGTATTTGAGAATCTTTATGACATGAAAGCCCTCGTGTCAGATACTCATCTTACTAAGCCTTAAATTCAGACTCAGTTCCTCTTGGTGCTTTTTATGTGTTTTAGCGAGTGCTATGTCTTTTTCCCCCCAGCACTCAGCAGCCATTGATGACAGCATTAGGGTAATAGGAAGAGAAAAACTGCACTTAAGGAAAGGCTGCATTTCTCCAAGCCTATTCTGATGCCATGGCCCTAACAGCACAATACCAACGTTACAGGAGGACATGAGTTACATGGGTCCCCTTCAGGAGAAGCTTAGTGAAGCCAGTACTTCTGAACTGCGCTTTACTCTATTGGAGTAAAAGCACAGTTGGTACATTTCCATTAAACCGAGTATAAGGCAGAACAGAAAGAGTTATTAATTATCCCTACACTTGTACCTAAAAAATAAACACAACATTTGTTAAGGGCCTGACACACAGTGAGTGTTTTTATAACATATGATCATCAGATAACTCTTCAAAACAGCTATTCCTTCTGCCCATTTTGTGGGGTTGTCTAAATAAACTACCCCAGTTTGTGCATAAGATGACATTTCCTCCTTTCTCTCCTGAGCACCATATTCCCCAGGTCTTGAACACCTCCAGTGGAACAGGGATCCCTGGGATGGTTCCTTTCACAGTCACCATGCACTTCCACAGTTCTCAGTGTCCCATTTCCTGCATTTGGTTACGGTGTCTCTTCACCCCTGTCCTGTTGTAGCTGACTGAACACAAGAGAGTGAGCTGGCTTGCTTACCAATGTCTTTTCCTTAGACCTTATAGTTGGGGTTAACTTATCAGGCAGAAATCTTTTAAAATATATTACTTTATGGCTATAAAATACTGTATGTATGTGAATAATGGCTCTGAGTTAGGGTTAACAAAGGAATCCAGAGCTCAATAGAAGAACTAGGAATCATCCTCCCCCTAGAATCCACCGTGTCGCTATCTCTCTCCGTACTCCGGGGTTAACCATTTACCTAACTGTTGCATTGTAGTTCTCTTGCTTGCTAGAAATTTTTTTCACATTCCCATGTTTATATAAGGAGTTTAGTTTAATCATTTGGGTTTATAGATGTTTAATAATTTTTGTTGGATAGGGACTTGAAGGTCTTTTTCAGGAATTTCCTTTTTCACGGTTGCCTGCTCTCTGTATAGAGAAAATAACAAGAAAAGAGTAGGGGAACAACTCAGAGGCAGTTACTTAAGCCTAGCGAGGGTCCTTTCCATGGCTGCTTTCGCAGCCCACCAGCCACATACTGGCCCTTGGCAGTACCTCCTGCTGGCTGGCCGGGGGATTAGTTATCAAATCTTTCCCTCTTCCACTCTTGCTCCCTGAAATCTGTGTTCTAAATTATAATCAAAGCTATTCTAAAACAAGTACATTATAATGTGTGACTAAAGTTTAAATTCTTTTTTGGAGGAAGGCAGAGATCGAACTCACGACCTCACGCTTGCCAGGGAGGCACTTATGCCGCTGAGCTAAATCCTTGGCCCCTAAAGTTTAAATTCTTAAAAATGTATTACAGCAAAAGCACATTGCCACCCCCCCAATACTGTACTTCTCCTTGCTTTGAACATACCTGACTTAGGAAATATTATTAGAATAGTGTACCAAATATAATTTAATTTTCACTCCTCCTTTTCCTATAAATATTTAAAAGTGATCCCAGAAAAATACACCCATGAGTTTTACCTATGAAAGCATCAATGCAACTGCAAAGAGGTTTTGTCATCTTACTGTCATCCACTAAAATGTTTTTCTTAATGTATAAGACTGCAGTTCACATACTCTCTGCAACAAGATTATTCCTAAATACCCAATTTTCTTTTGTCTGCCTCAATTCATCATTGGCTCTATATTGAGTAACTACAGTTGCTGGTATTTGACATTATTTATTCCCCTATGAAAAGCCAGCGTAGTGATAGCTGAGCCCTTCAGCTTGGAAACAGCATGACACTGAGACTTACTGTGTATTGTGTGGCTTTAGAATGCTTTGTTTTTCCATTATTGGTCTTTCATCCAATGTGTTAAATTAAGAATGGAAAGTGATATAGTTCCCTAGTTCAGTCAGGATATGTCTATCTACCTTTATTTGTGTTTGGACTGTGAACACATTCTGCTGTAGAACTGATCTCCCATGAAGCCTGTTGTATTTACGAAAGCTGTCATTTCTGAGTCAGATCAACTAAATACCCATTAAAACACCCAAGAGTCCAGAGGATTCATGAAAATATCTACCTAATATTCTGCCTGTGCCTCATGTAGTTCCACTTGATAACATTATAAGCCCATGTTAAAGGAAAAAATGAATTAGGAAACTAAAGCATACTTTAAGATAGGAAAGAGATCACATTTTAGCTCCAGTGTTGTGATAGGAAAAGAATGTATCCTTTGTTCCTTTTCCTCCCACAATTACATTGCTTGACAGACACATAGAAATATTGTTGATTTAACTCTTGAATTTTTTGGCAAGCTCTATAAAGGCCAATCAATGCCAAATCAGAAGTATTTACAACATCCACAAATTTAATCCAAAGTGGATACTTAAAAGCTCATATAGATCTAAATGATGTTCTCCCAGATGGTGAATTAATGTAATTTTAGCAGGAAGCAAAGTTGCACATATATGCGGTATCAAGGACTCACACTGATTTAATGTATCTGTACCCACCATGGCGCAGATGGTGCTGATCATTTTAGTGCCCGTTGTCTTTATTCCTCTGTATGCTACAAAAGCAAGAATGGAATTTGGGAGTTCAGTAAATTATGATATGTTTTGTCACTAATGACTTTTTATAAATCAAAGTTTTCGTTGAACTGTTTATAAGAATCATATTGGTTATATTCTTTTTTTACAGGGTATGAAAGGGGACTTAGGTCCTCGTGGTCCACCTGGCCTAAAAGGAGAAAAGGTAATATATTTAACCAAAAATGTGCCAATCTTAAGAAAACTGCAAAAACATATGCAGTGACTTCTTGTCGATACTATCTAATTGCTAAAAGTATTTTAAAATTAACTAGAGGCTATTAGGGTAAAAGCATCTGAACAAGAAGAGCCTTTTGGTTCATTTAATTAGTTTGAAGAAACTAAATGCATTGTTGTTAGTTGACATCAACTTGTGTTTAGAGTTCCCTTTTTTCACCTGGGCCTAACAGCGTGAAGTATTCAGTCACCAAATTAGCAAAGGTGTCCTGCGTGGGGTAACTCAGGTACAACACTGCCTCTGTAATGGGGAAGCAGGGAGTACGTTAGGTGAAGGGGCTATCTATCAAAGTCTTTGTCTAAATACTCTATCTCCTTTCATTTTTTCCCCACATGCTGTTTTATGATATTATATTGGTAGTAACCTTAAAAAGACTAGTAAAGAATACAGAAGTAAAAGCAAGAGTTACCTTGACTTATTGTGTTCTCTTGGACAATAATATAATTTCTTGACTAAATTTTTTATAGTCAAGCTACATTTTGAGCTCCAGGACCTCAAGGATATTTAGAATTTAGCATTCACCAAGTATCAGACAGTAAGAACTGATGTATTAATTCACAGCATCACCTCATTTCAGAAATGAGCTAGTTGATTGTACTAATATGTGTAATATATTAGATATGGTGTCAAATATACTTTGGAGGAATGAAGATGCATTAGGAAAAAGTTATAGTGAGAGAAGGAGGGAGACTTATAAAACCTGTTGTGCACTGAGCTGAATCTACTTGTGTTGTGTTGAAGATGTAGCCCCAGGCTGCTCATTTATATAATTGACAGTGCTTTAAGATGGAAATATAATAAAATGCATGCATCATCAAAAGGAAGTAATGTCATGTAAGGTAACTAGGTGATCCCAATGTGATGGAAATTGTGTGTGCATTGCACTGTATTTTGTTCTTCCTTCTCAACACATTTAAAAATTCTTGTCTGTTTCAAATATTAATCTGTACCTTAAAAGTGATCTTACAAATCTTGTAACTGATTTATATTACACTGGTGTTCTAACAGTTATTTAAACTATACCTATGTAGGTAAAGCAATTATTGGTTAATTTTATTTTTTTTGAAATTTAACAATGGTTATTATATAGCATATTGTTCTCTTTTTTCAAAGAAATAAAAGAAAATTAAAGAAAATAGAAAAGCAGAAAAGAAGGGTAGAACAATACCAAATTAAAAAATTTCTCATCATAGAATCACTAGTTGATACATTACTCATTTTTAATTCAGTCATTCCAAAAAATAATGTGCAGTGCTACATCTTTACTTTTGAGGCAACTAACTTTGATGAGAACAATCCTAAAGATACTCTCAATAGTAGAGTATAATGTCCCACAGTCAATGGCACTCAGCGTGGACATCTGAGCTCCATAATATTCAACTAAACAAGAACCACGGCCATGATGCTGGGCCTTTATTACAGAGTGCTGATGCAAAAGAGTTGCTAAGACAACAGATCATAGAAGTGACAAAGAAATTAGGAAATAGAGAACCTTTGAGCCATTTTTAAAAGATTTTGAACAGTTTGTCAGCATAATACCTGGGAATTTGTAGTAACATGGATCAGCAAAGCAATTTCAGCATTTGAAAATACATCAATATTGGCAAAGCCTCTTCTACTCGATGGCAAAGACAATGCCAATTCAGCAGAGCTTAGGAGAGGTCATGGGAACCATGCCTTGCAGCTGGGAGGCATGAAGTGGGGAGATCCACTTACTATTTCTGCTGATCCGCATCCTAACTTTGTCAGAAAAATTATCTGTGACTATGACACTTCCCAGCTGCTCTCTTGGCAAGTAACCATATTTGAAAAGATTTCTTTTCTAATTTTGGATTAGTAGTCAAAAGAAGGGAAAATAAGATTATTTTAGCTTTTCAAAACAAATTATGCTATTGCAAAAAGCACAAAGGTATAAAGACAATTTTTATATCACAAAAGGTGAAAGACGCATGCTAAATTTCTTATTGTGCATATGCATAGACTTTTATCAAGACAAACTGTATTCTGTCCTTCAAGGTTTATTGGCAGATATTGCCTCTGTTCACTCAGAAACTTACCAATAATGTGCAAAAGAGGGCTACTGGTAATTTTAAGTTTTCTGTCATCTATTTTAGGGAGATATAGGACCTCCAGGACCACCAGCCTTAACTGTAAGTATTCTTGAAAGCAAACTTCATCATGTATATGTTATCATGTTTATTATTCATATTGTATCATGTCTAAACTAGAATTTAATTCACAGAATATTGCAAGCATTGAAAATAACCTTAAAGTACATTTTTCCCAAAACATCATATTTTATTTTGTTTTTTCAAGCTTCATATTTTAACAATAAGGCATCAGCTCTTTACAGTGAGGTGTTTGACCTGAGGTTATACAGGTAGATACTATAAAAGTCTATAATCAGCATCAAACCTCTGCAATTTTCTCTACCCTTCATGAGTTATAATTATACCCTTTAAGTGTTTGATTATGCATTCTTTTTTAAATAAAAAATATACAGTAAGAGTAAATGGATACGGACCATTCTCCTTAGTATAAAAACTATAAAAATGACAAAACAAACTCTAATCATCTGATGGATAAAGCAACTTCTTAAACTGGTTGTTACATTCCCAACAGCTGTCCAAAACCATTGTTATTTGCCTGTGTTTTGCTTGTAAGATTTATAAATTGTGAGATGGCAGTATTTTAGAAACAGATTTATGATATTCACACAATCAGATGGTTCTCAATTGAATGACTTGTCATTTATTAAGATTTAATCATACATGTGTAATGATTTTATATTTATATATAACACAATTACAGATCTTCATAGGACATTAAAGAGTCTCATTTAATTTAAGGATCTGGTCTAAGAAAAAGATTTTTTAATCATTTTTAGCCAATGGTCTTTCAGATTTTATGTTGATATTACCTAATGACATAAATTAAACATTTAATCATTGGTAGTCAAAGACCTAGTACATCCTAGAAGGTCGGTCTTACAGAAGTCTTTTGCTGATCTGGACGGAGCGTTCCCGATGAGAGCGGCACAGTGTCTCAAAGGCTGTGTGATTTTGATGATGTTCATAGTTATCGTTGTACTTGAAATTCCTGTTATGAAAAAATACATGGATAAGATTTTATTCAAATAATCTTTGCAACTATCACTTAAAGAATAAATATGTCCTGATAGGTTTAAAAAAAAACCTGAGGAACTAGACAAGGAGATCTCCTTGGTCAAAACCAGATTCAATTTGCAGTGGAATTTTGTGCTTTGTGTTTTTCAAGATGGGAACAAAAACTATTTTAGAGGAAATTTTACGTGAATATTATCCTGTTTTTATACTTTTTAGAACTTGAAAAAACTTTCTGGCACTGATTTAGAGTTAAGCTTGTGCATTTTATTCAAGATAAATGCTGTTTTCTGCTAAGTTGTATGCTCAGCCACTTCACTTAGTTATTTGATTTCTGAATCATTTTCAACTCATGCTTAAAGACCAGCAGGCAATCTGTGTATATGGTCTCCCCTGAAAAGTGATCTTCACTCTTCATTCAGAAAATTGCATTGGACTATATCTACTTTGTGGATCTTTCATAGCAACTGATTTGTTTCTGCCCACCTCTACCTTGTAGATCTCTGCACCATTTCGCTGGGGTGGATTTAGGCAGCCCCAGCTAAGCTTTATACTTCTCCAAGAACATAACAGAGCAAAAATACTATGAAATGAAATGTTCTGTTTCATAAATAAAACATTATTTTGTATCACCACACTATTTTACAAGCTTGCTATTACTTCCTTAATATAGACAATCAGCTGTTACCTATAAAGTAAAAAGGAACTGAAATGAATACCAAGCTACCATGCACTAAATATTTCATGGATCTTATAACGCAGGTTAATATATTATTAAGTGAAGTAATTGATAACAGTCTTCTAAGAAGCCAAAATGACTGACTGCACTATTTTTGGATTAAATGAGACAGTGACATAGAGGAATTGGGAGACTTGGAATTCATCCATACCGATTCTCAAAACTAGCTGCACGTTGAAATTCACTGTACAGCTGTAAAATACACAGATGTGGGAACTATACCCTGGAAATTCTAATTCACCAAATCTAATGTGGGACTGGTCCACTTTAAAAGCACTTCAGGTAGATCGAGAATCATAACTAGACATGAGAATCATTGTAACTAATAACAGAGCAAACTTGCTTCCCACTCAGAAAATGCCTTTAGACTGCTGGAGAAGTCTACCTTCCATCTGAAATCCAACTTAATGCACAGTAATAAAGAAATACCTCATTCCATTAGGGAGGCTTCCTAGTAAAACTAAATTAAGATTGAAGCCCGCTTGGTTAAGGAAAGGAATTAGGACTAGAAATACATTTAACCCAGCCATAAGAGCATTTCTGCAGCTCAGTTGCCTTAATGCATCTCAAAATTTAATGAGTGTGGGAACCATTCAGGGGTCTTATTCAAATGCATATTTTTATCCTGTAAGTCTAGGGTGTGACCTGGAAATCTACATTTTTAGCTGGTTCCTGGAAGCCACTGCTCTTTGGATCAAACTTTGAGTCACAGGGTTTAACACTCTCTCTTCAACTCACTGCCTTGTTCTGTAGATCAGCACTTCTCCATCTGACTGCACATCGAAATCATCCAAAGAGCTTTGAAAAATCTAATTTCCAGCCTGTAATAGGAGGCAATAAAGTCAAAATCTCAAGAGATGGACCCAAGCAGCAGTCATTTTAAATTTTTGTCAAGCATTTTCTATGTGCAGGCTGAGTTTGAGAACTAATGCCCTGAAAGCATGTCCAATATTTCTGTATACAGTTTGTTTTCAACTCTTGAAAATAAATATAGCATTGCTTATTATATCAACATTTGTATCAAAAATACTCAATCTAATTACTACTTTCATGAGCTTCCAGAAGACGCCAGGCTATTAATACTTAATGTTTAGATCCTTATTATTTCATTATAGAGGATGGACTTCCTCTTTCACATTTACAAGCCATTAGCAAGTCCAACAAAGATTTTTTTAAGAACATAAGCATTGGCAACTCCAGTACATAGAATCCAAAGGCTTTCCGAGGATGCACAGCTGAACTGCTTGGATAACTCAGATAATAGGGCTGAGCACTTCTTCTGACCTCCCTATCATTCTATTTTTACTTTACTATTATTTAGTGTGAAATTTTGAAAAAGCAGAGAGAAATAGAACTGGATCTTATGTAATCTTGGTTACTTACTGAAGCAGGGACAATTCCTGTTTGATGCAGACTTTCATGGAAGATTGTGTTTATTGCAGTTGCTTTGGTATCCTGTGAATTCCTGTGCATTGTCTATTTAAATCAAAGAAGTCACAAAGAATGAGGTCATCATTCAAATCTATTTTCATTAAATATTACTTTTGTTATTTGTGCTTTCTCTTATGACTGGTTATATATCATTGGGTCTCAGTGAGAAATGAATAAAGAAATGAGAGAGGCCAAATATAAAAGGAATAAGAGTGGTAAAGTTAAGGAAATGATATAAAACTCAGACTAGAGAACTGAAAACAAATTCATCAGATAAATTCAATCACAACAGCTCTTTGCCTTTGATTCACCACTTTTTGCACAACCTTGGATTATTCTTACAACCACTGACCTCTTAGTAAGCAATCATCCAAATTGGTACCATGGTTTGCAAATGTAGTATGAACTAAATTCTTTTCATTAGTTGAGGAAATGTGATCACATGCAAAATTCCAGTCAATGGAATCCCATTATAATCCATTGTAATTCATCTTCACAAGTCATAGAAAACCTAAGAAAACTGCTAGATGGAGGGGGAAAAAAAGCTAAAGGAAAAAAAGAAGGCAGGGAGGACCAAGACAGAGGAGAAAGGAGAATATAGAAGTAAAAATCTGGGTCCTGTAAAATGTCATAGAGATTAGAGTAATAATTATGGTATTCTCACTTATATCTTTAACCATTAAATAGTATCTACTTAGCTCAAAAATAATTGAATGATGTACTTTGATATGACATTTATAAAGTTATAAATCTTCTCAGTTGCTTCTTTTATCTTAGAGCCTTTCCAGTTGATTCTAACAACAAAAAGTTAAGGAATAAATTCAAGAGCCATTTTATGAATGTGTTAATTGGAACATCTGGAAAGTAATTTATCAACTGTGTCCAAGAATCTTCCCTACATTTTTTCTTATACAATATGTCCTAGTGTAATATGGCAAGAAAAAAATCAAACTCTTTCCAGCTCAGAAGAATTATCCATATATATGCTTGTCACTATAAACCCTATTCCAGTTTGTCTCTTGTTAGTCCTATTTTCAGCAAACACAGCTGGCTGAAAATTTTAAAAAATTTAATCACTTTGATTTCAGCCTCTACTTGGAGCATGCCAAATTAGCAAATTAGTTTGATACTAAATTGATTATTGTATAAACATAAACTATTATAGAAGCTTATAATAAATATCATTTCAAAGTTCTAAAGAAAGAAATATAAAATTTAGATAGTTACCTGATTTAAGTTAATTAATCATGCTTTCTGTATCCTTTTTACATATAAAAATGATAATCATTTTAAAATAGCACAAATTGTTCAATTTTAACCTAAACTACTAACAAGAATAATGATAAATTCTAAACATTTGTGTGTGGGGGGTGCTAGGGATCAGACCCAGTACTAAGCTGACACTCTACTACAGAGCCATGTTTCCAGGAATCAGTGGAAAATATTTTTGAATGTTTACTCTGTGTTATCTGAACCATTCTTGAACCCTGTGAAGAATAACATAATTATTACTGCATTACATATGAAGGAATTTACGGCTAGAAAATCTAAATAACCTACCCAAGGTTACAGAGATGGTAAGTGACACCGCTAACATTCAACTACCCAATGCATTGGTGCTCAGGGTAGTATTTGTACTGCAAAGAATCAAATTCAAATTAAATGCTGCTTAGAGATTATTTAATTTAAAATATATAACCAGCTCCATGATTTATGTAAAATAATCAAGTGTTAGCAACCTATAATATTTGCTTCAGATTATTTCAACAAATTACTAGATGCCTTTATTTTTCTCTTTTCGCTCTAAATGATGATGATGAAAATAACTTATATATATACAGCTAGAGTAAAGTTATACCTCACATATTTTCATTAACAAACATCATATTCTTATGCAAATAAATCTTGGCATGTTTTTCTTATCATACTCCTTTTGAGCTTTATTTCCCTGATATTTTTGATAAAATTCTTTCATTTTAACTGATCTGTTGTCTTCTGACATAAAACTGTATGTTATGCATTTTTTATATTGGTGAACATTTGGTTTCTTCCTGTTTTTTGTGATGTCTGTCATGAACATGCATGAGACTTTTTTCTGGATTACAAACCTAAAAATGAAGTTATTGAGTAAGAAATTATGCCCCTTTTAAGCTTGACAAGATACTGCTTGATTGCTTTAAGTAGCTAGGATACTATGAGGATGTTTATGAGAATTCTACAACAACCATATCTCAACAAAATTTAACATTCTTGAACATTGTGGTTTTTAGTTCCTCTAGAGTCAAGGCATAAGACACATATGTGGCTTCAGATTATGATAAAGAAAATTTACAAATTAACAGAGGAAAGAACCAACTACTCCAGAAATTATACTAGAATTGTTTGCTTTGCCAAAAGGCAAAAAATATGTATTTCTTTCTCATAGTATTTATTTTTGTATCTGACCTATATTCAAAACCTTTCTAATATATCAAATTATAACAGTTTCCTGGATGGTTTCATTGTTTACTAGTAGATAACCCTATTGTCTTCAAATTGTGATAGTTTATTTCTGCTTTTACAAAACTGTCTTTATCTTGGCCTCTCTTGACCGTATCTTCAATAGATACTGAAAACTGATCAATTCTCACATTTCAGCTACTGATATTAGTTCTTCCTTATCTTACATCTCTTGCTTATTTCAGCAAAAAATTAATGGTCCTTTTTTTCCAATTGCTTTCCTGAGTCTATTTTAAACACAGAAACCAGAATGCTCCTGGTCATACCTCTGCAAATTCTCCAAAGTCTTCATGTTTGATTAGTAAAAGCCAAATTCCATACAATGGTCAACAAAGTCTTATCCTTCAACTCTTACTGAATTTTTAGCTTTATCCACTGTGTTTGTTTTTCTGATCGGACTTCATAGCAATGGCATTGTAGTTGCACAGTACTGTTGGCACATTCCCATCACCAGGGCTTTACATTTTCTGTTTCTTTGGGATATGTGTGTAGCGAACTTCAGCCTGCTGCTTTGATACCACTTTCTCAGAGATGACCACAGTGGCTGCCCTACTTGATGTTACACAAATGCACACCTGCTCAGAATTTCTAATTCCCTTTCCATGTTCCATATTTTCTTTCTCCTTACCTCTTATCACTTTCTAGCATGTTTAAATTGCCTATGCATTATGTTTGTTTTTTGCCATTTTTCCTCTCCATTTGAATATTAACTCAACAAAGGCAGGAACCTTTTTGAGTTTTGTTCACTACTGAATTCTACACATGTAGGATAGTACTTGACACATAACATGTTCTCAAGGAATCAGTGTTTAACGTACAGTCTTTTTAATACTTTTTGTTATGTTAGCCTCATCAACTCATTTTATTAATTTTCGCCATTTCACTATTCTGAAATAGTTTGTGTAAGAATTATCTCTTAGCAATGTTTTGGGTAAAACCATTTGGACTGACTTTTTTTAGCACAAGATTTTTGTGCCAGTGATTCCATTTTTGATATTTCAAGAATTTGATTATTGAAGTTTTCTATTTTTTCTTAAATCGGTTTCTTAGGAAATTGCCTCATAGCCAATATTTTTTTTTTATTTAAAAGAGAATAAAACAAAAGGGGGCAGTACAGAGCAGATCAGAAGAGGACAACATAGACAACACAGTACTTTACATTAAGTCAACTGGACATCAACAGTATCTAGCAGCATATCTCTTACTCTGCTATAGTTGAGCATAGTTTCAATTACAATAATATCAAACATAACACAATAGTATAAAGCCATGCATATAGTGAAAAATTGCAGGGCTTTCTGAACCGAATAACAGAAAATGATCAATGGGTATTATAATATCTCATTTTTGATAAAAAAGAAAAAAATTTGTTTGAACTATCACACATATTCAAATTCCAGTAAGACACAATGTGGTAGATAGAACCAACGGTAATAGAACAAAAAAAGCATGGTAGGACTTCTAAGAAGGATAATATTAAATCAGCAATAGCTGTCATAATGTTTTCTTCAAAACAGCTGTTCATATCATCACGTATGA